>DWJS01000475.1:0-11283 GCA_018248975.1 Codatractus imalena | reverse complement strand
GGAAGGTTTATATATAAAACATGCATAACACAGTAGAAAAACATCGATAATTTTACAGGTTAATGTCATGTCGTAAATAAACACATTTTTTATGCTTACATTGCAAACGCTGGCTGAACCCTACGAGATCAAAATAATGTTCTGCAGTATTGTATACCTACGTTTAAAAGGCCCACGAGAAAGTCCGCGATTGTATATCTATCTCTCAGGGATAATAGTGCCTATAGTCGGTTCGTCTCGTTCCTAATATAATTCCACCGTTTAGTTCGCAAGTCTTAGATACTGTTTTGTGAACATTAATATTTCGACTTTTATTTTATCATAACGTATTTTCGTACGTGTGTATATGATTTTTAATACTCCAATTGCAAATATTAATTAATTTTTCGTTAGAATCCCTAGCTTAGATTTGGGAAAATTTTCTATAAAACATATAGATAGTACAATGTCAAAAATCTGCCGATGCATTACTGTGCTTTCTCTGGATACCACGCGGTGAGTTACGTGATGGATGACCGTAGAAAATTTACCCGCGTCTGCGGTAGCAACATGTCAGTGAACACTAGAGATTAATACTTTGGCCGTGATTCAAAGAATAGAAAAAAAATGTGCCAATTTCCAGAATGGGGGCAAGGCCGTGCCCTCGATTCGCACGCAGGAAAGCATTGGATCGCGCAATAAATCTACAGTTGTAAACTGTCTTGTAACCTAACACCACTGGTGCAATGGTATCCAAACTAGAGTCTTTTTCCAATTACAGTTTTCATCCTTAACCACTCAATTCTGGGGTTACCCTAATCTTGTTTAGTAATTGTTACACACCCTTTATTTTGTATTTTCAACTAAATTCAGAAAAGAGGAGGTTCTCAATGCAGTAGCATTTTTGTACGTGTGTTATCTCATAACTCCGGCATTTAAACCGATTTGGAAAAATCATTATTTGTTCAAAAATAGATACTTATTAAGATAGGCTGTTTTAATTTGGCATTGGCTTTGAACCTTGGCTTTCGAAGACCCAGTAGCCTTATGCACAACAACAGTACCAGCTAGCAAAAAATATATGTGATTGAAGACGGTTGTTTTTGACGTATTAATATGTTATCTTTTGTAAGAAGTTAACGTTATTTCGATGACAAACAACTAACCGCAAATCAAATCTTAGTTTGATTTTAAAAGCCGCGTTGGATTTACGATCATCAAAATGGTGTTATCGTTTTAGATCCCGACTATTTACAGTGCTTCAGCACCATTTGACATTCAAATGGCTACTGTAAAGGCGACTGTCGAGCTTCAAATGTTGACCGATTGCATAAACATTTAAATTAACGGTCCAGTGAATTGATGTCCATGAAAAAAACATTTACATCGAGTAACACATTTTAAAATTCTAAAAAAATAAGATGGTTACTGTTTTTTAAGTTTTATCACACCTAAGTCTCTAGATCGTCGTTCGAATTCTAAATTTTTTAAATATATGTTCTTGTTTTTCTTCGAAGAGTTATCCAGAGATTCTCAAACGAAAAAGATACAGACAAAACTTCAATATCCGAAATAGTAAGAATAGCAAGTTCAAGAATAGCAAGTTAAGTAAGAATAGGCTTGCGCAATATACATACACGAATCAAGCACCTGTACACAGACTATGTGTAAATTAAGTTGGTGTACAATCTCGGATAAGTTACTAAGTTGTACATAATAATTTTATACGTGGACATTACTTTACTTGCAGTTCGTTATTGATATGCATCGTAAAAGTATTTGGTAACTCTACTATGACGCTGAATGTCCAGTTACTACAAATATGTACAAATATGTTTGTGTTTGAAGCAGTGTTCCGACAGCTTGTGTTTATAATTTTCTACGTCAGATGGTTACTCACTTTTTGTTTGAACACTATCTTGTCAACATAATCTAGATAATTTAGTCAAGGTTAATTTTAACAATGCAATTATTAGGTTCAAAGACCTAAACAGTCAGCCTTAAAATGTCACAAGTGACTTCGGATTAAATATTAATAAATCTGATAGTTAAGTGGGTATGACTGACATATTTCTTTGTGTTTAAATGCCACCGCTGTCGGCATCTCTGTAGTTCTTTGGATTGTTATTAATTTATTTACATTTGAATACGGCGCGTCCTTTTGAAGCTTACTGTATTGCGATTTGTATAAATAATAATCTGTTTAATTAATACTCTTGGTTTAATTAAACATTTTTAAAGGTTTACGTGCTTTGGAAAATAATACATATTAAAACATCTTTTAATTATTTATTCATAAAAAAGCCACGACAAACGCTCCAAATGCTTGGGTCCCATCCATCAACTAATACCAGTCATTAAACGTTCAAATTTGAAATTTCAAGTATATTGCACCGAAACTCATTATCACCTCGGAAAGTCATGTCAGTTGGTTGTTACTTGTGTCAACAGAGACGACGCGATTGCAGGTGCCTACAAGCGGGACGGCGGTCGTTCACCCCGCCAGTCACCGATATTTGGCTACACTATACAACACCCATACGTTATAACCTATAGTTACTATAAAGATAACGGGTCTCGACCGAACGAGACGGGTGCCCCTCTCGCTCGGGAATAGGGACGCGCTGTGACACAAATCGGATTCGGAACTTTTAATTAAAGAACGCAACCCAACCCTACTACAAAACATTGACAGATCAATAACCTTAATCTTCTTTCTGCGTAAAGTAATGGCGGGATGGAAGTTTCCCTTTTAATATTTATAACACGTTCTTTATCGCGATTTGAAAGGTGAATATTACAAAATTCTGCAAACGGATGTCTGACGTGATAAAATACACATAAATTTATTTTATTGTCTGCCAGACAGACGGTACAATTTGTCGATTATCATCGGAAAATATTTTTAAATAAAACTGGTTTCTCAAAAACCGCCTTAACGTTTTGCGCCATATTTTGTATTTGAGAATGATCTATATTCCACATTTATATGTCACGAAAAAATCAAATTAATACAGTTTAAACTAATTTTGTTTTGTTCTATCTCATGGATTATTGAGGCACCATTACGAAATTAGTTATATCAATTCATTATTGCATTGTGTGAAAACAGGAAGTGCGGTTGAATTAATAGGCTTATTAAACGAAGTTTGCATGATGAGAAGATAGCCACATAGTGCAAAGCTCGATCGTCTAAATTTAAACAAGAACTGACATTTTTCATTAATAAGTTTAATAATTTCATTATAAATTAAGTTATCTAAGTTTCAAAGGATGAAAGAAGGCGTTTTTTACCCATTTTTGTCAATGGATGAAAAAAACATACCATAAGAAAACTGGGGACCAAAGACACGATTAATTCCAAAGAAGATTTGGATGTCACCAACAGACAATTTTATCAACATCTTTTATGGTATTCGAGCATCGATCGATTTATCCTATGTATGACATGTCCTATGACATGTAACTTCTACGCTCGCAAGTACCAGGATATAAGAAGTAACAAAAAATTGTTCCGGTGCATGTTCGACTTAGAATGCTCGCGGGGAGGAAGGGGACAATGTGGGACACGGTGCGGGCCGCGCGGGTTATTTCGGTGCCCGAATTGGGGCGGCCCGTTAGCACCAGCCCAGCCGTCGGGCGGTGGAAACAAATAGTTTATACCGCACCTGAGTAAGCGTGAGTTTAATGGATTCTATACCCTATCAGTTGGAAGACAAGAATCAGTATGAACCAGTTAGAACCAGTAAAAAGAAGAATTGCTAGGGCGATTCGTATCGCAGTGATTTAATCTAAAAGGTTACTGGTATTATTTAGAAAATATTATTGGAATATTTTGAAACAATAAATAACGGTGGAAGAGTTATTGCCTAAGTAAAGATATAAAAAGAAGTTCACTCAATCAAACGATAGCGCTTTTAACCAGATCTGTGCAAAGCTAAAGTTATCCTACTTGCTAATTGCTCGGGGGTACCGATAAGAGAAGCTAATGATGCTTGAAGCGATTAATTGTGATTTGCAAACTTGATTACCTTGTTTGAACACGTTTGTACTTTCTCTAACATTAATTCATCTGGGACGCACGTTTCGCAGTGCGTAATTATATTTCTGCCCAACAGACAGGTGTATCATGCTGAGCAAATTAAACATAAGTTTCATGCTACTGGAACTTGTTAGAAAAATCAAATAATCAAATAATTTCGTACAGATATTGAAATAAATAAGTAATAGTATCACGGCTCTACATTTCTATGACATTAAAAATTCGAAGGGTTTTTCTCCTTAAGGACTTGGCCGGGCAAAAATTGTACCATCGAGACAAGAAAATCTCATTCGCACCCCCATTCCCTCCCACACTTGATAGGCAAATAAATGCGAATAAACAAATATAATGGCAATAATATTTCATATTATTTTTCGATGAAACTAAAATAGATATACATTACAATATATTTTTGACCGACTTTAGAAATAGGAAGTCGTTATCGATTTGACTGTTTTTTTATTTGTGTTACATCAGAAGTTTTGATATATTTCAATTGTAACACAGCGTAATATTACGCATAGTAAATAAAATTAAGTAATACGCTGAATTACAATAGCTACCATCTAAAATATATCTTGTTTTGATTTTAACACAGTAGAATGTGACCTTCTATTTTAGACAGATTCGAATTCAAAATTTGAGTGACGTATGGTATCTCGACTGTCTTACGTATTAGATTGCCCGTGGGCGGTAAATCGTTTTAATCCGATCCTTGGCGTATTTCACGCTTAGATTGTTAATATGATGCTTCCATTAAAACGGGAGCCAAAAATAGTTTTAGAAGATCATTATGAAATGTTTAAGGTATTAAGAAGTAGCTTCACCTAAAGCTATTAATGTAGTAGATCGATCGCAATTGTGATCAATCTTGATTTATATTATTCTAGATTTTTTTATCTTTAAACTAAAAGATATTTCATTAAAATGACAAAATTCCGAGTGGAAATGTAAATCTTTTGTATTATATTAATAATTCAAGCAATATGAATGAAATCTGAGCCAACACCTTTCTTAACAGGAATATTAATAGATAAAACTTTTCGGTCAAGAGGTAATGTGTCGCAAGGTACAAAAGATAATATTATATTACTGGTTACATCACTAGCCGAAAGTGACATTGACCTTACAATGACCGGTTTATTTAGTGTTTATAAAAAATAAACACGTAATCAAGACGTTAATTAATGCATAAAATTAACAATTATTGTTTTATCGTTAACAAATTGGGGTAAAACCAGCATGAATGCAATTTCGTAGAAACACAAAATATACGTAGACACTAAAGTAAACAAATTAAAAATTGTTTAACAATTGTCGTTGGAATAAATATAGGTAAACAATTGCACACAGTTGAGGAAAGTTAACTATCTAAAATTATTCTACGTCCCAGAAGTAGTTCCCAATGTTATACACATATATATATGTTAAAAGACAATTCTACTCTACAATTCGTTCTTAATTCTACAAAGAGGCCAAAGATCAATCACTGTTTATTAGAACCTGCTAGTGATTCAGCAGCAAAATTCGATACAAAAAGTGGTTGACAACCTCAACCTATTGGACAGAATTATTCTTAATTTTTTTCAAGTAGAATTAATAATTTTTTGCTCAGGTCACTGCTTGCGCGAACATTTTTATGCGTTGAATATGTTAATTTCGTTACCTAACAACAGTAATGATTCAGTATCAACTCACTCCAGATAGATACCGTGTTATTACTGGTAATTTTGAAGTACCAAACAATAGTCCTTGATCACATGTTTGGTTGCGAGTAAAAAGTAACGATTAGAAATTCATAATCATTGTATGACTTAAGCTTGTCGAATTAGATTATCGATTTCTCTGAACGTTAAAAAATATACGACAATCGAGTAAAAAAGTTGATAACCGACTCACTCTAGCACACTTTCGAATCACGCCGTCTTCGTCCGTCCCTTGCATTCCACACCTCGCTTACCCACAGCGGACCGGTCCTCGAGCATTGTACGAAACTACGCTACACGACCAGTTTAAAAAGCCCGTAAGTCAACTTAAAATTGTAGTTGACCAGTGCTTATCGGCCTCGGTGGGATTATACGAGGCGAGGTGCGGTCTCAAGGTGAATCGCCCGGTCAACACACGTTCGATTCGATCGAATGCCTAGACCAAACACTGCCGCGTGCTCTAACTATAAATTAGCGATACAACTCTAAATTTTGGAGGCGACCTCATCGAATCTATCGTTTTTGATAAGGATCTCTGAACAATACGTTATCTACGTCAAAGTTGATCAACCTTACCGTCAAAGTCAAGTACCCTACATTCATAAATTAATGTATAGTAAACTAAACATTTCCGTATCTTTCGTTGTTAAATTATGTAAATCTAGGTACTTTTAAAAATGTAAATGTATATTATTTACTGCTTCTAAACCTCCATGATCTATTTACGCGAGGAGTCTTGTCAGGTTTTCGTTAAAAAGTTCACCTTTTTCCAAGTTGTATACTTAAGCATTGATTTATATAAATACGATTTGCGGCATTAATTAATTAATTTTATACCCTTTTCCGTGTCATACCTAATTTCATTATAAATTCAACCTTGAAAAGAATAATGGGATCTTATTAGCATTTGTTACTCTATAAAGTAGCGATATTAAGTAGGTAAAATATTCGCTCAGAGATATACACATGAATAAAACTCCATACGAGTTGAGGTTAAAGTTTTTTGTTGCTAGGTTACGAGGATTTAATCAGATTACGTCTTGACTTCACAACTAATAAAAACGCCTTCGAGAGAAAAACATGCAGACGATGTGTGGGTTTTGATAATAAGCTAAGTTGAAATCAAATTCAAATTATATTATGCGCAAATTGGTTGTTGTTTTTGAACGTTAACTAGATATCCCAGCTTTAGGTATTCAGGGTTATTCAATATGGAGAAGAAGCGGCAGAGACTCGAAGCCGATTTGGCCAATTCGCCGAAATATAAAGTTCGAGTTACAAAGTATTTATACACTAAAAGTTTACGGCTTTGCTACCATTTGCAATAAACGTCCCCAACCAGTTTTGGCGAAGGATACCTTTTAAAAGTCAACCGGAGCGTTAAAATCGCTAAATAGTTTGGAATGGTCCGCAATTTTCGTGCACGTGCGCCGCTCTTATACTGAATAGATAATGGAAGTTTGTGAATAGTTTGTGCTCGCATTAGTTTAGGCCTAGAAGTCTTTTAAATTTAACCCCTAACAGCAATGTCAATGGAGCGAACACGATGGGGTCTTGCATAGGGTTACCAGATTCGCCTTTTTAGTCTTCGGTTATGTACATAGATTTATGGCCTACTATGGAATCTGGTTCTTCGATAGACTTTTTGTTAGTCTTGCCGACAAAAAACGCCTCAGCGTTTCTCTTTATACAAGTTATTTAAGGTCAAATACAATGCTGACATCGATTTTTCTATATTTAAAGCTAGCAACCCTAGCCTTACGGCCGTTGACCGAAAAAAATGAAGGACTCGGTCGTTAGAAATCAGGAACTGGTGATTCACAGTTCCCCATCAATTGCTCGCTTGGGTTTTGTGTTAGAATATAATGGAGTAATTGGATTTGTGTATTCAAACGCGTTTGGATGTTTGAATTGAATCCTTTTAGCGTATTTCTGACTTACTTTAACGGTACTTTTAACAGGAAACTGCTTACGTAATACCGCTTTGAATTGGGCGATGAAAATGAGGCCAGAGTGGTTTATTTCACGATTTTAAATTTACATCTAAATCTCTATGTATGTATTATACATATAGTTTGCGCGTCGTTTTATTAAAATTATTTACAATAGAAACTAAAATAGCAAATAATGTGTAAAGATTATAATTTGTTAGACACAAAAAGTTACATTCAATTAGAAGTATAGTCTTTTAATAGTATAGTATAAATAATATTTTACAACATGTATAAACAACACGCAAAATATTGTTCTTGCAAAAGCAATATAATTATGTAGGTATTTACAAACATTGTAAGAAACGTTTCCAAATTGCATTTCGATGCATTCTGCAAGTATTTCCGATGCAACCCAGGTAACGCGTTTTCCCCACCCTTAACCCTTAATCTTATCACCAGGTCCATTGACCCACCGCTAAACATTTCGCCAACATTCCTCCACTCGTCCGGATATTCCACGAACAGGATTGCATACACGTGTGCGTGTGCGCGCATGTGTGGGTCAGTATGTTGTGAGCCGAAATGTCGAAGTCGATTAATTCGATACCTCGACATCTTTTAGGGCATTGCACTTGAGGATCTTTGTCCCATATTTTTTGTCGCCTCGTGGCTACTAACTCCGATGTGGACGAACTTTGGCTCACTGCAGTTTTTAATACTCTAAACGGATTGCTGTTATAATTTAATAGCTTAACAGCATTTGCGCATGTGGCTGCGTAAGATTCTAAGACTTCAGAAATAGCAACTCACAACAGCCATCAATAAGCGTCACCGTCTACTTAATGTCAAGTCCACATTACTTTCAAAAAAGTTAATCGAATGCAAATAATCTCATCGGAAAGTTTGTGTCGATAAATTGGTTCCGATAATAGTTTAAATAGCTGAGAAAGGGGTACCTAGACACAAGACGAGAAGTAAAAGTAGATCTGAGTATACAAAAATACCGCGCGAGTCTCCTAGCCCTAGAATCGAGGTTAACGACCGCAAAACAAATTCACATTAAAATACTACTTAAATATCTTATATATTTTTCCTACCACGTGGTTTTGCTATTCCACGTTTGGAGCTTTCGTTACACATCACCTAAATCGATTATTCAAACAACATTTTGCCTATAATAGATTATACTTGTACTTTATATGAAGATCCCGCGTTGTGTAATAAAAGTTCGTACACGGCCGAGGACCTTTACACCAAACAGGGGTATTAAGAGGGGTGAATACGTGAATGGATTGTATAGGAAACCCCTCAGTTAAGATATTTACTTGTTATAGAATAGGAGTACTGGATGAAAGACTGTACTATATTTAGCTATGCCTTTTTGTACATAATAAGTGAAAAAAGTACCTAGAATACTTTTGAAGGAATGTTGATGTTTGACCATGGCTACATTGTTCATGCGTTCATTACGTAGAATATTTTTCTAATTAAACGATATTAATGTAAAAAAATCGGCCAAGTGCGAGTCGGTCTCGCACATAGAGGGTTCCGTGTACCGTCATTAAGGTCCTGCAAAAATGAACGAATAATAACACGTTTCTAGTGGCAGGCGTAAATTTGCCGCCGGATTTTATAATATAACGTAACAATATCACACGCGCAAGGAACATGACGTCACTATGGTGACATAGATGGCCTGCATTCATATAAGTATGAGTTATTATTTTGAAATCTTTTAGTTAACTTTTGTTTTTTTTTATTAATTGTTGTTACAGCAACTAAAGTATACACTCTCAAAGTTTTAAATGTCTCCCTATTACAGTTTATAAGATCCTGTGACAAGCGGACAGCGGAGACTTAGGTCCCGTTGGTACCCTTTAGGCACAGAACACTAAGAAAAAACGATTATCAAAAATATTACATAGCCAATCATATCACATCTATATTAAGTGTAAATTCCGAAAGGCGTCTTTATTAAACCCTGTCCAACCTTTCAGCCCACAAAGGCGTGATTAACAAACTAGATACATTACATTGCGCAAGCGCATGACAATGGGCAGTGGAGCCGAGCTTGGGCGGCCTACTTACCCATCGGAGCGGTAATAGATGTGAAAACCGGCCAAGGTGATTTTAGGTTATGACTTATTAATCTACAAGACCCCGGTTTCTATGCGACTTATTTGAATAATAAAATCTCGAGACTAGAAGATATTGGGTCGGGTACAAGCTTACACGTTACTTGTCACCTTCGGGTTAAATTCGGAACCTCAGAATATACAAAATATGTAGAACGACCCATTATTTATTTTTTCTGAAAAAAAATGTGCACACGTTTATTAAATGGTATACTTATTTGATATTTATGAAGGCTTAGTCCACTTGCTAATTAAAACAAAGTTATTTCTGTATAACAATACCATTATATTTTTGTATTAACAATTAACATTGTTACATTTCAATTCATAATAAATAAGAAAAGGGATTTCACAGCACAACATTAAAAATGTTTTAGTCCAATGATAATGAAGAGAAATCTAATAAAATCTATATCAAAGTCAAATGAAAGAACCAAATTTTAATAGCCGAAATACTAGGAAATTATTAACGGTACTTATGCTTTTTCAACACTTGAGTAAAATATACCACAAAAATTATAGTAATTGCAACAATAGCGTTTAGCAATAAACAAAAACAACTTTATTATGGAAACTACAAATGCAATTTTATTTCTTAACTAATTCAAGGATTTTAAATACCAGGAGTAGTGAATAAACAAATGACTATTAAACACCTAAGATCTTTGTTTGATTATACAAGTATTTCAAGTTGTAACTTGAGTAACTGTATGGACAGTTTGAGAATAACAAAATCGTAAATAATAATGTTTATGCCACCCTTTCACTTTTCTACGCAATCAAATAGATACAGTTTATAAGCTAGAGGCGAAAACGATATTATGTCCTTACCGTTTTATTAGAAACTGATACATTCGCTCATAACTGAACTATGCTAACGACTTCGTGTGTGTGTGTGTAACAAAATTTGAGTAGATGACAAAGTAGTCACCATATGTGAACGTAGAGGTTTCTGGATACGATCCTCGGCCGGCGAGACATCGAAATTATAATTTTAGACTGGTGCTGGTGTGTATATCACCTTTAGATTGAGATATTGGTAGATTCCTGATAATCCAAAACTAAGTAGATACCTGTGTAGCGATTAAATCAGTTGTTTTTAATCACGTGTTCAGCGTGGAAATTATTCACAATACGCATTCAAATGTCGACTATACGAAAGATGTGATAACATTAAATGATACTGTGTAAATAATTCGTTTTTGTTTAATTGCATGTTAATAAATATCCTGGACAGATAGATAATACATTTTACTATCAAAGACAAAATCAATAAGTGGATGAACAACAGACAAAGTATAATACGTATTAAAGTAATACGTATTAAAAGTTGAAAACTCGAATCACGCACCTATTGTACCTGCACTGATAATGTTTACGTATTTGTTTGGATTCTGTATAATTTACTGCATACATATAAATAAACAGAGCAGAGTACGGAATCAAAGCAAGAGTTTGTAAAGAGGTTTTACAGAGCATGACAACTC
>DWJS01000474.1:0-11286 GCA_018248975.1 Codatractus imalena | reverse complement strand
AATTTTAACGGGCGTTTTTGGCTATTTTTACGTTTTCCCCGCAGTGGTTTCAACGCAGTTGTCTCTGATCGACGTGCTCCTGAGCGACTTTGACAAGACGATCACACCATGCGCTAAGAAGAATGAGAAGAAAGAAGAAGAGACACAGGATGCGATGCCCGACTCCACGACCAACACGGAAAAGAGCAATGCCAACCCCTTCCACTGCGGCGACGATGTCCTTGTGCCCAATAAGGATGGACGATATTATTTAGGTTTGTATTGTTTATATTATTTATACTTGATACGACCTATAAGACTAGAAGCGCGTATTGCCCCACGACTGTGCAGATCGTAATCAAGCTTTAAAGTTACGCAACGTCCGACGCAGTCAGCAGTAGGATGGGTGACCGCTAGTGACGAAATTTCAGGCGCCTTCCGCGCCCCGACTATTATCCTTGAATAGCAAATTTTGTTGGAGACCTTAAAGGCCATTTGAAAGCATTCGGTTTAGTTGGCCGCTAACCAGTATAGGAGGGTGGGACAAGTCGGCCCATTTCGGTGAAAAAAATTGATTTTCATCATTTCTGGAGGGCCGTTATTTCCCAAAAATATATTTTTTTCGAGTTTTGTCAATATTCTGGTGAATTTAGTAAACATTAGACGAAATTTGATCCACTTGATGGATGAAAGCCACAAAAAAAAAATCAGGGCCGTCTTGCCCACCCTCCTATAAATGCTTCTCCTATAAACCCTCTTATAAACGATGTATGCTCCAGGTCTTCTTTAATGATGGAGAGAGACCCGTGGCTAGGTTAGCAGGACTGGATAGGAGTGCGTGGGATTATTCGATTGTATTATATAGCGAGATAACATCGCTTGTTATTGATCTCAAGTATGACTAGAATCTATTTATAGTTGTACATTTTCCTGGTATGCTCAATAATGTCCCTTTACTAAATATAAACGTATCACCTAATATTGGTGCACACATCAAGGTAGATCGCGAATGGTATTTTTCTAACAATCACAACGCTGACTTTATGGATCTAATTTGACCTTTAAAATTCAGCTGAATAATGAAACTAATAACTTACATGATTTGTCATGATAGTCGACTATCATGATACATCAAAAATTTTAGCTTTACCATTTTGATATTGTAGAATCAATTTAATTTTAAGTAGAAACATTCGTTGTTTGTCTCGGGATGCACCGGAGCCACATCTATGTCTGCCTAATGACAATAACAAGAGAATTGTTGTTGTCACTGTGTTCTGACGTTTAGGATGTGATAAGGGAGAAACGCAATGCTCTTATGGCTGGCTTAAGGACCACTTGTTTTATTTAAGGTTGATTATAGCAGTGACTACTTACCATTTAAACATTTAAGTTAACATTTAAGTTACACCTTCCAGTTTATAAAAATATACTCTAATTAAGGCGCCGCAAGAAAAGAGCAAATCAAACTGAATAGTGAAAAAAATAAAATTTTGTTTAACAGCGTAGAAAGTAATCACTAATTCAATGTAATTAAATAAACTGAATAAAGAAGTAGAAACAAGCAAAAACTACTTTATTGAAGAAAAGCATACCTCATGCTTCATTTTAATTGTAACGAAATATTTTATTGCTAGCTATTTATAAGTATGTAGACATAACGTATATAAGGTTTTACAACATATACCGGGAAAACCTAGGTATCGTCGAAATCTACTTTTGCGTAAAAGTCCGCTCATGATTCATATTAAATGTAACAAATATTTCATTGCTAGCTATTTATAAGTATGTAGACATAACGTAGTAAAGATTCCCTCCCGTCTCCAGGCACAATAGTCGAGCTGAGCACGAGCAACGACAACGACTCGTGCGAAGTGGGCACCGGGGTAGCGCGATGCCTGGTCAAGTTCGGCGACGGCACTCACTCGTGGGCGCCCGTGGCAACGCTCAAGTTGCTGAGCGCTCCGCCCGCGGACGACGGCCGCATCATGTGCGTGGTGTGCAAGCGGCGCGAGGGACCCGCGGCCAGTCCCGCCGCGAACGCGATCATAGCTTGCGACATGTGCGGCAGGGGGTACCACGCGAAGTGTCACACGCCGCCCGTCGACGCGTGGATCAGTGGTGAGTTGTACAGTACACCACACGTACACAACACAACAACAGTACACGACATGTACACAGTGTACCACGCCATAACTACCAAATGTATTCGTGTAACACCTGGATGTTGCCTTTCGGCGGTTACAACAGCGGTGTGTCGTGGATAGTACAGCACATGTTGTTGTGTGGTACAACTAAGTTAAGCTAAGTGTCACGCTCCGCTTTCAGCGTCTGGATCAGTGGTAAGTTCTACACAGTACATCACATGTCAACTCAAATCAACTCTACCAAAAATAGTAGTGTGAAACAAACGTGTCGCCTTTCGACTGTTACAACATCGGTGAGTTGCAGACAGTACAGCAAATCTCGTCGTGTGGTACAACACTATTTGTCACGCTCTGCCGGCTACGCCTGGTTCAGTGGTTGCATACTGCTCATGTGGAATAGTTGTGTTATATGTATTTGCGTAATCAAGCTGTTGTGATTGTATCAATGGTGAGTTGAAAACAGTACTTACCCCACTTACTGGTTTGGTATATAGCCTGTGGCATTTGGTAGGAGCCTGTGATATCAGGGCAAAGTACCAATATCATACCTATCATTGAACAAATTAAACATCATTTTGTATTCAATATAATCTGCACTATAAATTGTTTAGTAACTGAATATAAATCACACGAATATTTGGAATTAAAGGTGTATTAACATTCCAGGGGCATCATGGCATTGTAAGAGATGCGTGGATCAGAGGTACCGAGTGGCTGCAGCGGAGAACAGGGCGCTGAAGCGGTCAGACTTGTTCAGATTTAAGGGAGGGCAGCACCGAAGACAACAGCAAGAACTGAATCCGCCGTGCGACGTAAGTGTGTGTGAGACGTGGGACGCATGGCTAGTGGAGTTGTGTGAGTGTGTGTAGTCCATAGACAATTAAAAAGTTTTCGTTTGAAAAAGTTGATAAAGATATACGCCGCATTACTAAGGACTAAGTTGGAATGCTTTGAGTGCTTGCAATTATGCTCTAATCACGTTTTGAATTTCTAGTTATCACTCAAGAAACATTGACGCTGAGGCTGCACATTTTTGTATACTTTTTATATATTTTATCTATTCTAATTACGGACTCGTATTATAGAATGATCTGATGGTAAGTAAGATGCGCCAAGGATTTAGCACGCTTGCCTAGAACATAGCCACAAAGTTATCTCTTAATGTCATACATTTGGACGATTATTGATCCATACTTCTATACGTATAAAGCTGAAGAGATTGTTTGTGATCGTGTTAATCCCTGTAAGGAGCAGTCAATTAAGATTCGATAAATGATTTATGAAGGAATGTTTTAAGGTATACTTAAAACAGTTGGTAACCTGAAATCAGTGATCCAGTACGACCTCTACTGTATGTGCAGCATAAGGTCAATTAAATGGTTTTTCGTATTATACGTAGGAGGAATTGAGAAAAGGTGAAACTGGCTGACATAATTGATGTTAATAATAAGATATACAATTACAGACCGCTTCTACAACGTCGTCGACTGCTTCGGAAGATCATTGTTACTGTGGACAAACGACAGAATTCCTTGTACAGGTATTTACTAATCATATCTTTTAATTGTTTAATATGATACATATTAAATCGTATCATATGTGAATAGTTGATCGATATTCCGATTAGAGATTGGTAGCATTGCGATTAATTGATTGAGTCTATCACAATCGCATCATTAATTCAATTTAATTTGAGATTATTGAATAATTTAACAATCTTCATACTCGTATTAATGTTCGAACATTCTCTTTACTGTTTTACTTTTTAGCTTGACATTTTTGACGTTACGGACACTTCAAAATATAATTTAATTGATTATTAGCATACAAGCTTGGATAAATTTATTCAGATTATACGGATATATTTCTAGTATTCAATGGTACACATTATTTATATTTATATTAAAATCGTATTATAGTGTGACGTTATTTTCAATTATCCACGTAGTTAATGCAAAATCTTAAATCAAACAAACGAATACTGATAATTTCCCTAAAGTATAAATAAAAAATCGTCTATTGATATAAAATATTTATTTACAGACTTAGTTCTTCATCAATTTAAATCGCATAAAATTGTTCAATAGTGAAAAGTATCTTGAGGATATTTAGTGTTATTTGCATTGGGAGTAGAAACCTATTCGCAATACCAATAAATTTAACGCTAAACAATGGCTATGTACCGTAATTATTACGCTATAATTTTGATCATGTTTCCAAAACTACATCATACAGTCGAGACTTGAAGAGTACATGTTGTTTTCAGATCATATCATGTTGTCGATGTTCTCGCAGTTTTCACCAAAAATGCGTGCCAAGTTTACAATATCCGCTTTACGCTGGGGATAAGTAAGTGTAATGTATATTATAAGATTTGTATAACTAAATCACTTGTGTCATTCGCGAGTTTAGAGCTATCATGGGCATATACTCTTTCTGTTCGGCACTGTCTAGGCAAGTGCGGATTGGTAGTTTTCACACACCTTTGAGTTTGACGTTTTCCTTTAAAGTTTATTTCTTAATTTTATGACATCAAAATCATGTAGTACCTGGGATTTGATTCCTGGGATTGTCAAATCTAGATGTTTTCTCAATCATTTTGTAAGAAAATATAATAAGAACAGATCACTATAACTATTAGGACACACCATACCACCAGATATAAGATAGGATTTCCGGTGCAGTGGGTACCATGAACACACAAATACCTATACACCAACACCCAGACGTAGAACAGAAATCCAAATGCAGCATTCAGATGTCTGGCTAACCAGGGCTTGAACCTAGAACGCCTCGCATGTCAGACCTGTAAGACGATATCAAATGTAATTACATGTCAATACCATTACTAATCACAAGCTTCGCAAGCTTTAGAACATTCACATTCCAGGTTATACATATACGCTTGTACGCACTGTAACGGCGGCGTGGAATATTTGCGACGTTTGGAGCTGTGCTGGATAGACCTGGCTCACCTCGCGCTCTTCAACCTGACTGCATACAACGCGCCAAACTACTTCGACCTGGATACCATCATTATGCCATACATCATGGATAATTGGCATGCGTTACAGTTGCCCGAGAAGGTATGGTTAGGTTAATGGTTAACAAAATTAATTTAATGTAATAATTAGTTTAATTAATTGACGTTTTAATTTAGTTAATTTTTACTCGGTTTCTGCTTTATGTCGCATGTTGTTTGTTCAACTTAGTCCGCACTATTGGTTCAGCTTACTGCTTGGTTCGCTTTGCTCATACAATTAAATTAATTAAAACTTTAAGATATGATGGATGATGTCAGGTATGAAGGAACGCTTGTGATATTAATTCGAATGTCACTTGAGTGCTTTGGTTCTACTATGTTTTGACTAACTCGACGAATTTTCGTTCCTACCATGTGCCTTGTCTGCAATGACGAGAGGTGGCCAATAATTCTGTCCACTAGAATAAGGGTATAAGTACATATCAAAATAAACTGAAAAAGGAGAGGGTGCATCTTTAAATGTATGATTATTGCATGTCATGTTTTGAGTTTTGGTGTTTTTGATTTTAATATAGTTATTAACAAATGTTTATGATAAACTGCACCGTATTGTATTTCTTCCTATATATATGAATGATTTCTAGCTTTTTGTGTAACATCGCATTCAGAGGTATAACATAGGGATTAACAGTGTCACATCATATGAAAACTAATATCTGCTTTCTTTTAACTAAAGCTGTAAAATAAATAAAAGCGTGATGGCATTGGTTGAACATTTTAACCTTGCAGGAAGAATTTTTAAACATATTATTGATCCGGAATAGGATCTCTATCTTTTCAGTAAGTGACAAGAGATTTTCGTAGGTAATAATCGCACCAAATTCTAGGTTGCTAACTTAATTGTGTGTGTGCAATTGTTATGTCTGTGCGCGCGCATTCGTATGTATGCATCATTACTGTTTTTTAGTTATCCACCTGATGGTAACTGGCTACTGCCGCCCATGGCAGGTATCCATAATCCATAAATTCAAACCTTGAAGTCCTTTCTACGATCGGCCACAAATACGTTGCTCTCCCCTGAGAATTAAGATGGAATGTGTCATAAAAAGTATTTCCTTTGCCAAGCCCCTCAAACTAGGATACAACAGCGCTTAACGATACCGTTAATAAGCAGAGGTAAATGTTCTGAAGTCGAATCAAGAAGGGTTCAACCACTTTTAAAAAACTCGCTGATTTGCTGCCTATCAGTTAACATGTTATTGTAGTTCTAAGTAATTTTAAATTGAAATATTGTGTTTAAACTGTCAGTGTCTGATCTTAAGTTACATCACCGTAATCAGTAAGACATGAGCTGTGAGTTTGTGAAAAATACATCAGATGTGGCGGACGCCGGTGAACGAGCGGCGGGAGAAGATCCTGACGGCGCTTACGTCGTCGCGGAAGCGTTTCAAGTGCGGCCGCGAGATGAAAAAACGCGCTACCATCTGGGGGCTGAGGCTGCGGCGACCGCCGCCCCCGCCCATGCAGCTGTCCGCCTTAGAACAGGTAACGAATATCAATGTCACAGATTATTCGCCTTAGAACAGATAACGTGAATATCGATGTCTCAGATTATCCGCCTTAGACCAGGTCATCTGAATATCGATGTACAGATTATCCGCCTTAGAACTGGTAATGTGGATATCGCTGTCTCAGATTAGCCGCCTTAGAACAGGTAACGTGAATATCGTTGTCTCAGATTATCCGCCATAGAACTGGTAACGTGAATATCGATGTCTCAGATTACATTTATATCATTGAACAATTGTGAAAACTGGAACCCACAAATAACACCTGAAGACAATGACATTTCTAAGTTTAATCGCTTATTAAGATTCCATTAACTTAGCATTTTAATTAAGAAGCTAAGTTTAATTGACTTTTTATTTCTAGGTAAAGAAAGGAGTTCCACTGAGTGATGAGCTAGTACGAGAATATGCACCTAGGCTGCGGTTTCTATCACGAACGCCCTCATCACAAAATGTTTCATCAGATGATAGGTATAAAAAAAACCTTATTTCAAATATATTTAATCGTAAAATATCGTACGAATGACGTTCTAATGTCGATGTCCTTTTTCAGTTCACAACCCTCTAGTAGTAACAACGACGAAAGTTCCTATAAAAATCATAAACATCGCATGATAGTACCGGTCGACGGACACTGGATGAATCTAATGATGGGCAGGCGGTTTCACGAAAATCTCAATAATAACGCAAATTCTGAAAACGACTCCACAAGTTCCTATGAATCTGGAAAGTCCACGGAACGTGATCAGCCACACTCGCCCACAGCTTGTACGTCCACTGTCAGAAAGGCTGATGCCAAAGATAATAATTTAGAAAAAATATCAGAAATAAATGAAACTGAAACCAACGAAGCTAAATCTACGTGTGATAATCCTCCAGTGCCATCCCTCAATACCTCACTCATACCTTGTTCGGTTAAACTAGATAAAATATCCAAAGATAATAATGACGATGATATTAGCGAAGGTAAAAATGAACCTTGTAACATCAATGTTCATTCAACTAGAATAGCTACTATGAATTTAGAAGTATCCAAGTTGTCTACCAAGAACATCATTGAACATTCCAAAATTATGTCACTGCAACATATGGACAGTATACCACCTTACACTAGTAATTTCAACCACGAAATAGAATCGTCGGGAGACGAGACTTCCAGTAGAGGCACACTTGACGCTATTATACCACCGCTAAAAGATTTCCAAGGAAAAAATAACCCATTTTTAATGCAAAACAAATATTCTTCGAAGACGTTTTCGGCTTCGAATGTATATAATAAGCAAAATGGAAAACCGAGCTTTAATTCGCGACTGTCGCTACCCATTCAACTCAACCCACTCATGGGACCAATGGTCAGGCCCACCAAGCGAAAACTGAGTGAAAAGGATATAGTTATAGGACCAAATGGAGAAGTAAAGAGAAGAAAGTATAGAAGACCAAGAAAGTACTTGCAGCTGCAGGTAATATTAATACTTTAAAATTTTTATTTTTTTCAAGCGTTTCTTTATTTTTAATAACGGTGTGAGTTAAGACATTATTTTATTTAAAATAATAAAAGAATTGAAGTATTCCATTATCTCTATTTTTTGCCTGTACTTCTAATGTGTATTTGCTATAAAGTCCCTAGAAATCCAAAATGAAGTTCATAAGGATTGAAGAAATGTGTTATTTTATGTATTTTACTTAATTATTGATAATTTGTTTGCAGTTAAATAAATCATGTCCATTGCCTGACGACTCTACAAAGCCCACTCAAACACCTACCGAGAACGGAGACGTGACTCCGCCTGCCGCCCACATGAACAGCGTGAAGTTCCACGGGCGAAGACTGAGGCAGCGACAGGAGAAGAATTACTACGAGAACGCGCGGCGGAATACGAGCGGCACCAGCAACAATAATAGCGTGAAGAGCTTGCAACTGAGCCCGCATAAGGCCGGCGCAGAGGCAGAGAAGGACCTATCCGCCCTTAAGTCCAGGGTGCAGTCCTACTTCCGCGCCGGCCAAACCTTCCGCGTACTGGCGCGCCGTCTGACCCCCGACCTCCCCCCCGCCTACCTAATCGAGTGGGATTCCGCCGCCTCCTAAACCCGACCATCCCAGACCATTATTTAAATTTATACATATACATATTATTGTTATAATATATAAGTGCTTATCTGTAGCATAATTTAGTTGTACAGTACGATCGAGGAATGTGATATATTGTTATTGATATTCCATCAAATTCTGGTTGTTTTATTTTACAGCGGAATACGGAGAGCGTAGCCAATGCAAATAAAATGTATTAACAAAAAAATGCGTTTTTTTTTTAATTACTTCGAAGCTTCACTTAATAGGTAAATTGTTTTTTTAATCATTTGAGTATCTTCAAAGATTCTAGCAGTGCTATTGTTCGTTTATTTCTCAAAGGTTATAAAGCCACGTGCAAGATTTACATACAGCGGTGTCGCCGCCAACCACTCATTTCTAACTTATGAAGAAATACTTATTCTTGTTTAAATGTAGTTTTGCGTCTGCTCTAAGATTATATTCGAAGGTCCATGGTAGTACAATGTGATAACTAGACTAAGATTGATATTTTTTTAACTGAAATTAAAGAGACTGATTCATATTTGTAATTGTTATGTTATTAGTCCTGTCCTAAACAATATGCAGAGATAGCCTAATGGTTAAAAATTCGACCTCAAAAGAGAAGACCTAGGTTCAAATCGTAGGCACCGCTGATTTTTCGAAATGTGCGTATTATTAATTAATAATCACTTGCTTAGCGGTCAATATCGTAAGAAAAAATAAGAGTTCTTAAAAAAAGTTCTCCAAGGTTTGTAAAGTCTACCAATCCGCACTGAGCCAGCGTAGTACTATGCCCTAAATCCTTTACTTTTCTATCACATTAGGTCTGTGTATACTGTATCATGGCATATTTACATCATAAAGGAGAATGAACATGGTGGCTAAAATGTAACAAGTCGAGATATAGTTCAATAAATTGGTCATATTTTTAAGCTATTGCATAGCTTTGAGCGCGGCGACTGAATCAAGAAATTCCGTAACGAAAATAAAACCTAACACCCCCCACTCCGCCTACCAAGTAGCTCGGCCGAGCGTTCGCTTAATTCGATGTAAAAAGAAAAGTAACCAACCAAAATCGGAGTGTTGTCAGTTCGACACAAATGACACAAATATTATTAATAAAACTTAATAAAATTAAGCCGAGCGTAATTTAGCCGCTTAATATGAAAGCCAAACCAAATTGATTTCGATTCTTAAAGATAGCGATAAGGTTGTTAATTCAATATATATATATATATATTTTTATATTAGGTATAGAAATAAGCTTCCTAAGTCACATTTTATGGCATGGCAGTCCCCGAGTGCCACACGTATTTTTTTTAGCCCACAAGGGCTTTTTCTTTTCTTATACTACCGCCGGATCGGAACACGACCTCGGCTGAGAAGATCCGGCAAGAAACTCAGCGGGTTTTATTTTTTTTATTGTTAACTATATATTATTATTTATATCCTATTGCTGGGACATCTTTGTGAGAAGAGTGTAAGTGGTCGGTAAAAGGACACCAGACCGCATTCAGACAATTGAAAGTCGAAGTTTGAGCATCAATTGTTTTTAAGAGGTCTATCGTATTTTGATATCACGGATATTAATGGCCAAATTTTCGCCAAATTGCTTTTCATTAGAAACTGAAAACTGAAATATCACAGTCACTAGGCATTTCTTATTCGAATTTGAAGAGTTCCCTGCATCTTCGAAACCCAAGCTCCTTTGGTAATGAGAATAATATTTAAAACCTTTGGAACTACTTATTTCCAACGAAAGCTTTTTCAAAATCGGTTGATAAATAAGGTAATAATGAGGTAATCATTGAGAACCTCCTTTTTCGAAGTTGGTTAAAAATAATATAGTACATAGTGACGAAAAACAAATAAACAAAGACACAAATTTCGTAAAAAGAGGATAAGGAAGGGATAAGATAAAAAACATAGAAAAGTCGAAAAAGAAACAGAAGTTTAATAGGTATTATATAATATTACACATTCAAATAATTATTTAGCTAAAATATTTTACAAAATATTTTATTAATTTATTTTTTAATACGTAACAACACAAGAATTTAATGTATTACTTTTCTATAAAATCTCTTGCAAACAAATTGAAAATAAAATTAATATAAATTGTAATGTAATGCAGCACCCTTGTACATATTTTATTTTAATGTTGTCTGTAAAATTTCTCGTGTGTACTTAAATTGTTAAATAAAAATAAAAAATTAATAAATTATTAAATGTGCTTTTGAAATAAATCATACCTAGTCGCACATATATGTACCTATTCCTCTGCGATCGACTAAAATATTCACACATTTAATTGGTTTCCTCTCCGTTCTCCGAGATACATTCTTCTTAATTTTTTTTTCTTTTTGCGATCTCCGACCTTTCTTAGTCTAGCCACGTTGACCCTGAAATATCTCATAATTAACTTTTAACACACTAATTTTAGGACCCTGACAGTAAGGGGAGATCTGTCTGTCTGTCACAGACACTGTATCTTATGAACAATAGTAGGTAGACTCCTCTGGGTGTATTTTTAAGGTT
>DWJS01000473.1:0-11287 GCA_018248975.1 Codatractus imalena | reverse complement strand
TATCTGTCAAGCGTCACTTTTGACGTTTATTATTTATAGTTTGTTTTTTAATTATTAGAAAAAAGTTCTTTTTTTTCTTTCGCACCCGCAATGCAAAGGATTCCCTTTGTAAATTAAAAACATCTGGACCAAATGATAATTTCCATCTTTACACTGAGTAATTTAATACTGCCAATGTTTATTAATAAAAAGATAGATGCACAATGCAACAGAGTTCACCAGATGTAGACTCAAGGTGCAGACACAATAGCCAATCAGCCCGCACAAGCCATCACTCAACTGCGGTCAAACAAGGTTTAGAACTCGGTGTTAAACCCCTTTTACCGCGCAATTAGGGCATCTTGTGTTAAAACATGGCTGCCTTTTCGCGCCTAATTTGCATACGAATGCGTGAATGAGGTTTTAATTTAGCGATTGTTTGTTATCTGTGGTCTGTGTTTGCTATTGTGGTTGATTCGATTATGTGGCGTTGGCACGGGATGCAAGCGTGTCTTTTGTTATTTTATTTATTGTATAAACGCCGGTACCAAACAATGGTTCGTTAAAACGTGGCAAATTGAACAAAAGAGCACGTTGTAGTGTCCAGCGTTGCGAAATATTTTTCGGAAACCGGACAGCTTAATACGAATTAAAATGAATACTAGTTGATCCTTCGACTACATAAGGGTGGATTTGAAATTGGATGGAAGAGATGGAAACTTTAGCATCTCGTAATGTGTTCCTTCCACACTTAGAGGTCGATTTTATAAATAAACTAATACGGGTTTTCCAAATTCAAGTAGGAGGAGGTTCTTTATTCGGTGTATTACTTTTTTATGTCTGTTACCTCATATCTCCGACATTTGTTAACCCATTTGTGAAAAATAGGAACTCCTCTAGGATAGCAAACGTATTGGTAGGCTTATGACAATCCAAAACTAGGTACTTAAGTAGATTTTGCGGTTAAAGAGGGTTGTTTTTCACGTTTAGCGTAGTAATTATTGTTTATTAACCTATTGTTTATGTAAAAAGCAGTGATAGCCTAGTGGTTAATCCGGCCTCTCAATCGGGAGATACTGGGTTCAAACCGCAGGCACGCACCTCTGATTTTTCGAAATTATGTGCGTATTAGAAATTAATCGTCACTTGCTCAGCAGAGAAGGAAAACATAGTGAGGAAACCTACACACCTAAGAGTTCTAAAAAAAATATCAAAGATGTGTGAAGTCTACCAATCTGCATTTGGCCAGCCACCAACAAACCATACCTGTGCCCAGCAGTGGGACTGAAATGGTTTTTGATGATGTAAATTATAATATAACGTAATATACCTATTTAAAGATCCACTGTTACCCATAATTGTTATTGAGACATCACGAATATGCGTGTCTTACTATCAGTTCATTGTATACTAACATCTAATTAAATAGCTATCTATTTTCAAATATTTATTCCTACAACTCGGTTATCGTATTACCCTTGCTACTGTGTACTGTTAAACAAGGCTTTCTAAAATTATAGCACCACTAAAATTCCCGCAAGAAATAAATCGTGGGTGCCACGTATACGCACAAAGACGACATACAATCCCGCAGACCTGGACCAGAATTACATCATTTAGATATCTGACTGGCCCGGGATCGAAAGTGGAACCCTCTGTGTGTCAGACCGGTATGGTCACACCGTTACGCGGGTCGTCAAACTATTAACTATTAGTGATGAGAAGCACGCATAGCCCCGCCGTTTATGTAGACTTTAACTGATTTACAAAGCTAAAGAACTTTGTAGATCGGTGACTGTTAGTATCAAAATTTCATGCGCGCTTTCGTACTTCGGAGGGCACGTTAAGCCGCTTCCAGTTGTTATACTTGGATAGCGGTCGTTAAGCCATCTTGGAGGCCTTATGGGCAGTTTGAAAACATCCGGAACGGGTTCAGCACTAACTCTTTCCACTAATTCGTCCGCAGCGGGGTGGACTGCGTTCCGGGTCTTCGCTAGAGGAGAGACCAGTCGAGAGAGACCAATGGAGAGAGATAAGTGAAGATAGAGCAGTGGAAGGATACCAGTGAAGAGGGACCAGTAGAGAGAGAGATCAGGGGAGAGATACCAGTGGGGTGAGACCAGTGGAGAGAGACCAGTGGGGAGAGATCAGTGGCGTGAGATTAGTGGAGAGAGAACAGTGGAGAGAGACCAGTGGAGAGGACGAGTGGAGAGGGACCCGTGGAGAGAGAGACAAGCCAGTTACCTCTGGGCGCGGTCTTGATGGCGGCGACGGCGGCGGCGAGCGGGCTGCGCGCCACGTCGCGGCCGTTGACGGACACGAGGCGGTCGCCCGGCGCCAGGCGCCCGTCCGCCGCCGCCGCGCCGCCCGCCACCACCGACCGCACCACGATCACCGAGCTGCCCGGCTCGGACGGGTCCTGCGGATGGAACGCAGCTCAGCACGGGCCGATACGGACAATCCAGGCATCACAGGTCGATACGAGCCCATCCGGGCCAATACAGCTCGATACGGGCTAATACAGCCCGTCCAGGCCAATATTTATCTGCGATTGGCCATACTTGCCTGCCTCGTTTGATGAACACATTTTCAGTAGTCCCTGCAGTATGAAATTGAAATTGAACTGTTGAGCTTTATCCCAGGTTCTAGTCGTTAGATATCAATCGTACAACCTTGTTGGAGGTTTTATGAATGTTGCGGTATTTACCCATACATTCTATAGACCCTGATTAAAACAGCGTGGTGAAGCTAGGGACACGATTCGAAATATAGTTTGTTTCTAAACTAAAATCAAATAAATAATTAAATCAATGTGTGATCTTATAACTAGCATGTTATATGACGACCTTCTTTATCATTCTGTTATTAAACTAAATGAATGTTAACAGCATTGTTGAATTGATTAGAATAATTTAGAATTTCAACTTCAAACGACGTTCGATTACAGAGAAGAATAAGCGAGGCAATGAAAGCTAATGAACTATAACTTACGTACTGAGCTTACCAGGTAGTCGAGGATGGAGAAACCAAGACCTCGGTCCTCCTTTTGGAGCTGGATGTACTCGATATGATCACTCCACATCGCGAGACCACTGAGCGGCTCGAGAGACCGGGACCTGTTGCGTTCAAGGTCATCCGTGCAGAACTCTACAAGAAACATCAAATTCGGTAACATTTCACTAAATTTCAAGTATTATAGTAATTTACTATAACAATATGTTCTAATTTTAAAGGCCCCTAGTCTTTAATGAACTTCAAATACACCATTTCCACTTGAAAAAAATATGAATTGGTACCCTCAAAGAGTCTCCACCCATACATACATCATACGTCCTGAACGAAACGATTTCCCGCTGTAGATCAAGTTATCAGCCCAATCGGCTTTTAAAACTGATTATGAGGTTCTATACCACAGCTGCTATGAAATGAAAAATTTGCTGTGGAGTCTATACAGACTTTTGTCAACTTATATCAGGCTGAGCGTTGGCTTGGTGCTGTTCCAACTCTTCTCGGATGGTAGTCGTAAGTGGCAACTATGAATTTATTCTAGGGTAACGGCGTCTTCCCCGGATGCCATTCATCTACTCCAATCATCGACACGGCCAGAAGCTCAATGACCACAATTCTCATTTTTCTAATAAGATGTTTTCTTAATAACACATTTCTAATGATGTTTAATCAGCGGAGTACAAATAATCTGACCTAACAGTAAATACTTGTCAATCATTGACAACAAACATATAAATATCGTACGCCTGAACTCTGGATATAGCCCAATGTGTGTAAGTCTAAATAACAGATAAACTATTATTCATCATCATTTGACTCACCATCGTGGTCATGACCAGCAGACATGACAGTAGCCGCGCTGCAAAGTGATGCTACTGAGCTCTCGGACTTTGCCTTGATCAGTCTTTGAGGAGCCGTCATCAGGTCTTGAAGACTTCCACCGATATTTGTGTTCTGAAAGCAGATATTTTTCCTGGACAATTTGTATTACATATTTATAATTAAAATGCTTAACTTACTGAAAATCAATTTTTCGTTTTTGCAACCACCATAACATAAGCAGTGATAGCCCAGTGGTTAATAATCCGGCCTCTCTAATGGAGGGTCCAGGGCTCAAATCCCAGGCATGTACCTCTGATTTTTCGAAATTATATGCGTATCAAAATTAATAATTATCACTTGCTTAACGGTGAAGGAAAACATCATGAGGACCTACACGCTTAAAAGTTCTACAAAAAAAATATCTCTAAGGTGTGTACATTCTACCAATCCGCACTTGGCCAGCGTGGTCGACTATGGCCTACAACCTTCTCACTCTGAGAGGAGACCTGTGCCCAGAAGTGGGACAGAAATGATTGATGAATCACCATAACAATTTCAATACAGTAGATTAACAGGAAATTTTGAGATATTAAAGTTGTTACCACAAATGAAAAAATATATTTATTCACCAACCCTAGCAATATGTGGTTCAAGCTTCTCCCTCCCACCATCGTGCCTCTTCCTCGCACACACCAGTAGCACCGGTGACGTCACACCCCGTAGCCTCGATACTACCTCGACGTGATGAGCGCCTAGTACCCTCCAGCCGTTTACCTGCAAATAATATTACCTAGACATAATTTTCGAGAATTTTTGAGCAAGTTCCTTACAAAAGTTACAAGATCACAGAAGGTTTTTCGAATGTGTACTTGCTGTTATACCAAGTGGACTCTAAAGTTCACTTTACACAGCAGCAGCCTAACGCACAAACACCTAAAATACCATTATTCAGGATAGGGCTCATCCGGGCGGGATAGAAGACTACGGTTGGAACAGAGAAATAGCTTTCTCTTCGTTTCGCTCCCGTAGCTTCGCTACAGGAGCGAAACTCTTTTTAAAACGGGATTCCAGCTGTCCCACGGGCACATCCATTAAAGTCCAGACCTCGGCTTAGGTCAGTTACTCTAATGTGGGCTATTGTTATAGGGTTACAAAATACAAAACCAAATTACCAAAGACAAATCTAAAACCGTTCCCAACTTTACAACCGCTACGAGTCATGTCGACTTCATTGATTTGTCGTTTGTTACTCAAACTACCAAACTACCAACTACTCAAACTACCAACACAACATTGTAACAGCCAAGCTCTTTGAAACAAGAAAACAGTTTTCCATATCGATATGAAAATCAAAATCGGGTACTCGTTTTCAAATAGAATACGTGTATCTAATTTGCAGTGTATCTAATTTGCAGTAAAAAAAAATCTCGTATATCTCACCTCTAACAGCTCGTCTCCAACTTTGAACACCCCCATTTTCGCCACTGGTCCGTTAGGCGCTATCGCTCGTATGAAATGCCTCGCTTGAATCTCCTTGCCGGCTACCACCCTCACCGTGCCTTCGAGCGAGATACCAAGACCGCTGTCCTTTTCTTTTATTATAGTACCCACCTGAAAGTATAAAAAAATCATGTCGTCTTTGTGTTCAGCTAGTGCGAACAACGACATTAATTACCATTCTTGGTTAGAGGCTGCACTACCATACAATTCTGCTTTTCTTGAAAAAATGTTAAGCAGTACCCCTAAAGGCAGTAATAGCCCTAATAGTTTCAAAGTCGACCTCGCACACCGGGAGTCCCGGAAAATCCCAGGCAAACGCCTGTGATAGAAATTAATGATTACTTGCTGAAATTTGCTTGCTATTGGTATTATATGAATTTTGCTAAACCTATATGCCTGAAAGTTCTATTAAAAAAAAGTTCCCAAAAGTGTGTGAACTCTACGAATCCGCACTGGGCTAGCGTTAAGAACTATGATATAGACCCATCTCACCTTGAGAAGTAATTTCTACCTAGCAGTATATATGTAGATACAAGAATTGCTCATTAAATATCAAAGGTACCGTTCTTCACAATCGTACCAAGATTGCTCATTGAATATCAAAGCTACCCTTCTTCACAATCGTACCAAGATTGCTCATTGAATATCAAAGATACCGTTCTTCACAATCGTACCAAGATTGCTCATTGAATATCAAACATACCGTTCTTCACAATCGTACCAAGATTGCTCATTGAATATCAAACATACCGTTCTTCACAATCATACCAAGCAAAGCGTAACTCACAACGATATCATGAATGTACTGGTGTCCCGGCCAGTCCGGTTCGTCCCCCAGCGTGTCCCGCCACTTGTCCCGCACTCGCTCCGCCAGGTCGTCCCGCCCTATCACTATCTCCGCTTCCTCTGACGGAGAGGTTGGGGACGGGAGATGAGGCTGGATCTCTGAATCTGCTTCTGCTTCTATTACTGTTGATTCGTCGTACTGGAGACAAACAAAATTCGAGTGGTGGTAGAATTCTTTGTGGTTCGTTTTTAAGGTTCCAACGGGACTCTATTACCAAACCAATACCAAACCAACCATATTACATAGGTAATAGGGTTGGTTTGGTATTGCTTGGTAATAGTACCAAAGCTTCACTGTCCATTTGTCCGTCTGTCCATCTGTCACAAGGCTGCATGTTATGAACCGTAGTTCTACCTAATTCAATCATATTGGACTCTGTTACAAATTTATAAGCAGCAGTGATTCTCTATCAGGCAGTGTGCATACTCATTTCGTACTTCAAAGCAGTAAAAACATTGTTGTTCTTTATTGTCTAAGCTGACACCTGCAACTACGTCTACGATTTTTATTTTATTAACAACATATTTTGTATTCACAGAACGAAAAATAAAAATAAAAACTTCTCCACACCAAGAAAACGTTTCTTAAAATTTTCTATTAAATGACGGTATCGTAATATTTTTAAAGATAAAGTTTAAGTATCTAAGAAGTAAACATACAAAACTCGAAAATTAACAACAGTTTATACGTGATATGCGCACAACGGTATACATCTATCATTTTATATATAAAGACGAGCGGTACTATCAACAACTCCTAATGTATCTCTACATCACTTCAAAAAATTGCAAACTCACCACACTAAAGCTATACTTGGCGAGGGACGTGACAGACGGGCTAGGGGGCGCCACAGGCGATCGTCTGCCGTCCTGTGCCGCTAGTGCCTTTTGGAGCCTCTCAAACCCCGCTCCACGTAAATACCTGGAAAGTTCAACACTGATTTATTTATATTGGTATTTATTTATTAAGGCATATCAACTAAAAACATAAAACGCTGTTAGACGACCCGCGTGGCGGTGCAGTTACCACACCGGTCTGACACGCAGAGGGTTCGTTCGATCCCCGGCCAGACAGAAATTTAAATGATGAGTTTAGATTTCTGTTCTAAGTCTGGGTGTTTGTGTGTCGTCTTTGTGTGCGTTCATGGCACCCACAATACAGGGAAACCTAGTGTAGAGCTATGATTGAAGAAAGCGTTTTTTTAATATAAAGAAACTATACATAGCTCATTATGTATATTTATGTATTTAAAGGTGTGCACAGAATTGCTAAAAACATAGTAAGTCACAAAACACAAGAAAGGACTTCAATGATTTATTGTCTTCCGGCCTGCAAAACTGGAGATTTATATCCAATCCGAGGCTTGTAACTAACGCTGTATGAATCTCACAAAACTTCCATCTGTCATGGTTACCATGAACAACAAAGACAATACATACGTATATTTAAACTCGAAACAGAATGTGTCTTCGTGTAGATGCCTGCGGGAATTAAAGGGGACGAAAGGTACTGTGCTCGACTGGATATGGATATCACAGAGCCACTGTAGTCATGTCCTCTGATATGTCTGTATTACCATAGGTTGCAAAATGAACTTAGATTTGTGTCATAAGGCAGATTTTTAAGCGATATTCCAACCAACGCATTTAAACTTCAATAGTTTATCTCCAGACCTTCCCTAGTTAGAAAGACCCGCCCAGCGATAGAACATAACAAAATAAAAATTTTAAAACTGTAATTCAATTTTGAACAGAAGAAACGATGTGTATCAAAAAATAATGTCTATGTCATCTGGAACACAATAACGAATTAATTAACAGTTCATTCATAAGATCGGGTGAGTAGTTAAGGCGCTACGATGGAACATACATACATAAATCCATCCATCCAGATATAACATAGACTGCTAAAATCATAACGAACGTGAATCAACGTAGTGGAGTAGTGAAAGGTAATATTCTAAAATATTAATCACCTTAAAGCTTTCAACCTAACTATAGGGCCCTTTGCGTCTCGTAGCAAAGCCACTGCTCGATGATTCGTCACTCCATGCAAGGAAACACCATCCACCTGAAAATAAACATCACAATTTTAACATGATATCATTATTAGAGACGGGCCAAAGGTTTGGTTACGGATTCGGTAAGTTTGGGCCAAATAACTAGTTTCGGTCGCATTTTCGGCCAGTGACGGTTTTGGGTAATCGGCTAAAGATTCGGCCGTGCCGAAATTCGGTGTTCGTGCATTATCATATACCGATCCGCTAATTTCGGCCGAAACTAAGAACTAAGGCGGATCCATTTTCGGTCGAGGCATGACCAACAGGGGACTTCTAAGGGCTGATGGACAGATATTAGAACTTTACAAACTTCGCGACATGTGTATACCTTAAGAAGTATTTTTTTAATGATTACATAAATATTGACTACATTCATAGTTATACAAGTATAAAGGCCTCTCAATCGGGAAAGTCCTGGGTTCAATCCTCAGGCACGCGCCTCTCATTTTTTCGAATTTTTGTGTGTATTACAAATTCATTATAAGTGATAATGAATTTGTCGGTAACTTAGCGGAAAACATCATGAGAACACCTACCCGCCTAGGAGTTTTAAGAAAAAGTACTCAAAGGTGTGTGAAGTCTACCAATCCGCACTTGGCCAGCGTGGTGGACTATGACTTAAAACCACTGTGAGACCTGTGCCCAGCAGTGGGACAAAAAAATGGTCGACGATGATGACGTACTTCATAGCCACTTCCACCTCCAATCCACATTGGAGCATGATGGAGTACTGGGGTTCCGTCAGTTATGGACACGTACAGTGACATAAAAGGGTCGGCCATGACAAATTGCTTTTATAAAAGGTTCTGTAGAAATAAAGAATGCTAACCGCATTTATATATTTTAACCTTAATATTAATGGATTAGCATCGGAGTTATGTGCGATACACATCGAGCAACGCCACTGCGACGTGCGCGGAAATCTCTGAAAATTGAAGTACGGTCAGCAGATAAGTTGTTCTATATTTTTGACGGCGTGGCGGTCGCTATACCGGTCTGACACATAAAAGCTTCCGGGATCGATCTCCGGCCAGCCAGATATTAAAATAATGACTTCTGCGTCTGGGTGTTGTATGACTTTGAGTGTCCATGGTACCCACGATACAGAGTAGGATTCCCGGTGTCGTGGGTACCATGAACACGGTGTGGATTTATCGATACTAGTGGTCCTGTAGGCGGTCGAAAATCGACCGTAATTAATATTTTTGTATATTTGAACGTTATTCTGATTCTTTTGTCAAATATTCTGCCAATCTGACTCTTTAAATTTCTTTGAGGACAATCTCTAGTTTATGCGACTGTTTGACAACCTGTCATTAATCATCGTACTGTCAATGTCAATATGTGTGTAGATATGTGTGTGTCAAATGCATGGTAGTGTGTGTAATGTTTTATTTATTGATTTAATGTACTTTATAAGCATTATTATTGAAAAATATTAGCGTTCTGCACTTCTCCTACATATAAACTATAAGTGTGCCAAATTTCATACTCGTCCGTCCGCGCAATTTTTGTAAAAAGGGGTCTAAAGTTTTTGCTTGATATATATAGATAACTGTATGATAAATATTAACCTATAAAATATTCTCGATAGGAAATTAAAAAGATAAACGAAAATTTCCACGTGAAAGAAATGTGAGAGACTATTTTTTTTAAAGTGGCTTTAATTTTTTATATCTAACACTTAATTAACATTAACAAATAAATTATCGGCCGATCTAATCTTGTTTCTTCGATTACAAATCATTTATAATATTAAATTAAGGTTGAATGAATATGTAAATGAATGTAAATGATAATTTACGAGGGTGAACATGATATTCCACATATCATAACAATAAATTAGTATAAATAAAAGAAACTGATTAAAAAAAGATTCCTTTATTGATTTATAAAAGCACACACGACGAAATATTTTTATTAGTATCATTATGTTTTTATTCTAACAAGAAACGCTCCGACAGCCATTAACTCAGCAGGCGTCTAAGATAACATGATAATAACTAAAAAAGATATCTGTTCGAAAAAAAACTTCAAAGTTAATTTCTTTTGTAACTTAATATTTTACAATTAAATTATTATTATACCTACATGATTTGCTGCTATTTATTTATCTGTGATTTTAATATAAGTCTTTTCTTATTAAGCCATTGCCCGATGTCAAAACTAAAAAATACTGTTCCTTTTTTAAATTTGTTTGTCCTTTTCTATGAATACACTCCTGTCTGAAAAGTGTTGTCTATTTTTCTTTAAAGCCTCTCCAAATGCTCTAGAATGAATATGATGATGATGAATTCCAAAACTCAAAAAATGGTTTAATTTTACAAAAAAATTAAACAAAGGTTTAAATTTTACGTAAAACATCAGGGTTAATCGGCGTAAAGTTTAATTTTAACGTCTCATTTGCCACACGATCTAATTTATTCGGGGTCTGGATAAAGTATAAACAATGAACATTCCCTGGGACGAGGTACGTTAACACGCTAAGTCCACCATCCGTCTTCATTTCGCCGGAAAGTCCGTACTTAAGGGTTTATTAGACTTTCGGGCGATTTATACGAAACCTATCTAACCATAATGTGTTTTAATCCAAATAAGTTTTTATGTGTCTGCGTATATTTGTGTTAGGCTCAAAGTACAATACTACATTTGACTTGCTTGCGTGTGAGAATGCGTAATGCTTTTTTTTATTTGTGATATGGAAATACTTAGGTAAAATTGTATGTATGCAAGTATAACATCGAATGTATTTTACTTGTAACAAATTAATTATTACTTGATTTAAAGATATAAACGGTTTAGAAACAAACACTCTGAGGAAAGATATTAATGTTTTCTGGTCTGGTGTAAGACAAAATGTTTATGAAATACAAAAAATGTATTTAAAACTGAACTTTTATGATAAAAGTTTTATGACGACGTGACGTGAGATAACGTGAGGATTACTCAAGACTGACTTACAACATATATTGTACCTCCTCCTGCCTGCCTGCCGCTCCTGGCTCCGCGGCTATTGAGAACCGCGGGAGCGCTGAGCCGAGTGCTGCCGAACCTGGGAGGACCGAATGCGG
>DWJS01000472.1:0-11293 GCA_018248975.1 Codatractus imalena | reverse complement strand
ATTTTCAATATTAACATTTGTTTTTATTATGTATTTTACTTGTATATATTAAAATATAATTATATTTTTTTCTTCGATTCTACAGCTTAATTTGAAAATCGAATACAAGCAACAATTTTAATTACTGTTTTGTTGAATATGCGTGGCACTTTAATTCTTTTTTGTTTCTTATAATAGCAACATGCACAAAGTTTCAAATTAAAATATTATTTAGAAAATAAACGTACAAGATGGGTTTAGAAATAAGGAATATATTGAAATTTGAACGAAGTTAAATAACTTAACATTGTGTCAAAATATTATGATAGCAATAAAAACAAAAATAACTAATTACCTATTTTCATGGCCGAAAAAATAATATTGATGGCAACAATGTTATCTATTTTCGCGACGTCCATCTTTAATCTTTGATGTGTTGTGTTGTGAACTAAATTGTTACAAAAATATTATCAAGGCGGATTTATACAATTGTTTTAACTGATCAAGCATTCGAGACCGAGTACGCGAGTTGTGGTAACTTTTATCTACTCGTTGTGGACTCTCATTCGAGTGCTTATCAAAAGTGTGACAGTTACATTATCGTTTGTTCCACTAAAAAGTTTCACTGTAATACTCTGCTGTTGACCTAAGTGCTAATTGGCCAACCTTCAAATGTTTTCGCCAGCTTTTCTTCCAAGGGTGTAGTGGTCGGCGGGGAGCGGTGGCATCTCGTGAGGTCGATATTTTTTTGTTGTCAAAACAGATGAATTGTGAAAATGGATAGGTTGAATCAGTTGCGAGGCGACGCGGCCGCCTCGAGGGACTCCACGCTCGACTCATCGTCGCTACCGAGCGAGGCGTACATCACGGCAAACGAGAGCTCAAAATACTTTTCCCTCTCAGAAGTAGATTCCAGCTTTGAATCGTCCCCCCCAAAAGATTCTGGGGGGGACGCCACCGCAAATAATCCAGTATCGGGTGTGGATAGCATCATACCAAGTTTGTCGCCGATACCAAAAAAGAATGAACTGGACAGTTTCAAAATTGGTGAACAGATTGAGGCGGCAAACATCCTCTCTGGAGGAGTGAACATCTTTGATGACAATGAGAACTCCTATGACGAAGATGAGCTCATCATAGATGACGCAGTGCAGGAAGGAGAGGACAAGGGAGCTGACTTGAAAATTGGTGAAACTGCCGAACATTCGTTTGAGAAAACAGAAAGATTAGCCGACAGTATGGAAGAAACTGATGCTAGTCCAAGCAAAGACACAGAAGTGGTGCTACAGATAGACGGAAAGAATGTGGATGCTATAGATATTGGAAACGGATTATATTTATACAGAAAGGAAGGTGAGGAGGAGCTCGCTGCTGTTCAGATCTTGGATGATGACCAGCAACAGCCGATCATCAAATTTTTGAAAGTGCGGTAAGTGTTCAACTGTTAATTCAAAATATTTTATAGACGAAACTGAGCATGCTGCCAATTTTCTTACAATGAGTTTAATATACAAAAAGACAACATTTTTACATATTATAATGTAAATATTTGAGTATGTTTCAATTCAACTAATTAGCACGGTTTTATTACCTGCACTTGTTACTATGTAAGGGAGTTGTGCAATGTAATTTTCACCAACTTCTAGAAGTCAGGTTTTTTTTAAAGTATTATAAGTAGATTCACAAGTGTTTGATTAAACGTCCATGAATAGCATAACTATGAATGTTTCGTGTATGAGGTCAGAAATTATACAAAGTAATTCATGTAGTTCTTCTATTGAGTTGGCCAGAACTTGTAATGCTTAAAGAAGGAAAGAAAGAAAGTGGTTCAACATATTCATTGCCCTATATCTATCTATCTATGGGTATGAGTATAAGTTAGCAAGGGAAAGTGTTGGTAATACCCAAAAGAAACATATATTATAATAATACCTTGCTTAAGTCAAAAAGACCTATTTAGCATGATGCGGCAGGGGATCATAGTGCCCTGAAAACCATGCTTTTAGATAGAGCCTGAATCTGCTGTGGAAAGGTTAAATTTCCTCTTTATTGTAGATTTTATTATTTAATTTAGTTTCTTAAAAGGTTTTAGATATTCTATTCAAGAAGTACTTGTATAGAAGGTATTGTAGAATCATATGTAGATGGAAGGCCACTTTTGGACAGATTTCCAATAATTTACATTAATCTAGTGTACTCTATAATTATAAAATATCAAATTCATGCTTTACAATAATAATGGTGTACCAACTTATGGTGAAAACATCTGTATAAATTTGTAGGCAGTAGCGAATTAGGGTTGTTAGATGCTCAGGTAAAAAAAAACTTAAATGAATAAACCCAATAAATATGAAAAAACTAAATGAATAAAATTAAATGTTCATATAAAACTTTTAATATTTATATTGTCTGTCTATGTTTGGCTGTAGAACAGGGCAATCCAGATGAGATAAAATAACTTCCATGTCTTTGACACCCAATGTGCTTAGTGGAAGAAAAAGAAGGTCATGTGTATGTATTAAAAAAAATTGAATTCAAAGTCGATCCAAATAAAATCATGGGTCCCATGGGACCGATAACCAACTCCAAACTTGCTGCCTGTAGCTTGTTAAACCCTTGATCAAGAGAACTCCACTATGAGAACCCAATATGTATAGAAGTCCATCTGGACCATAATTCCATCCCTGATCTCCTCAAAATTGCAAGTACCTATAGGTGAGAGTTTTCTATGGTCCTCTCATGTATATAATGTATGTTGAAAGAAAGTATCTTTCTTTCTTTCTTTCATGTATGTAATTAAATAAATAAATATCTTGGGACAACTCACACATGCCCATCTGATTCCGAATTAGGCAGAGCCTGTACTGTGATAACCAGACAACATACACACATATATATTTCTAAATACATACATATATTGATAATTTTACACCCAGATACAGAACAAACATGCATGTTAAAAATATTTGTCCTGAGTAGGAATACGATCAGTAACCCCTACACCAAGATCCCACTCAAATTCAGTGTGAAGTCTGCTGTGGACTTACTCAATGTTTTCTCAACTGAAAGGCTGCAAAATGATCGAGTTGTCCGAATAGGACGCCCACTAGTGGGACATAAATGGTTTAAAGATTTATGTTGTATAAGCATTTAACAAAAAATCACAATCTCCATTTATTAAATTACTATATTAACTTTGTATACACAACCATCTACATTAGCTCAGTTATTTAATACAAAACAAACTTTATTGTAACTTGAAATATTTTAAAACACAATTGTAGTGATAAAATTGTCTTGTAACATTTATAAATGTAAATTATTGATAACTTAATCAATAAATGTCCGTTGTGGTTAAGAATTGGGTTTGTCACTGATAAAATTGAAGCTGGTACCTTTGTTCTGTGTCTATATTGATATGTCTTTTGAGAATAGCATAACTATTTAATTTTTAGCAGTAGCAGTAAACAGGCTTAGTGAAACCGTATTCGGATTTGAAGAATAGTAAACAAAATAACACACTATTATTAGTCATTTCACTTAGTACCCATAGATAAGTTTCTGTGGTTTTGCTTCAGATAACATTTTTATTTCATTTGAGTTGTTTACAGCTACTAATATGTATCATAGTTAGTAAAACAATTTAAAGGATTGATTCAATTGGATGAGCTTTTATTATTTACAGGGAGAATGCTGAAGGAAATCTAGAAGTTTATGAAGAAATAGAAATAGAAGTACCTAAAGAAGTGGTAAGTTTGTTATTATGTTTATTATGATTGTTTAGGCTATTAAGCTGTTTTTTAAATCAAAGAACTACCAAAACTAACATTCAAAGAATAATACTAGTATGACATTTATCCAACGAATATGAAATCCAACCAAATAAAATTAAAACAGTAACTCATTAAAACATTCTGCATAAGGAAACTAAATACATATTTAATTTATTTTATCAGCATGCAATATTTCTGTCTAATATCTTTTGACATGTTCATTTGCCATCCTTATATTATTTATATTAATACAATGAATGGTCACTGAAACATACTAAGGAGAGTTACATGCTTAAGAGTTCTTAAACAAAGTGTTTGGATGTGGGTAAACTCTACCAATCTATATTTGGCCAGCTTGTTGGACTAAACCTTTGTCACTGTGACCTGAGATCTGTGAGGCGTGAGTGGGTCAGAAATGTTTTGATGATGTCATGAATATAATGTAATAATAGTGCTACAGCAGTTGTACTTCTTATTTCTAAAAATATATATATATTTATTTAATTGAACTTCCTTTGTACGCTAAATAAGCAATACAAGACTAGTGCAAAGAAAATCCATGTCTGTTCTTTATGTAGTATTTATATGCCTTAAATTATCAGCACACTATAAATAAGCAAAATCATATGCATATCTAACTCTGTATTATTAATATTAAATTTTTAAGTCCTCAAGCCTTATTTTTGCCATATTTTTGGCTTTACCATAATCTAGTGGCATATGCATTAATCTAGTAGCATAGTAATTAAATATTACTGATTTTATTCATTAAACTGATTACAAGGTTCTAGCAAGAAGAGATTTAGAGAAAGCAACAAAAACTAGGTTTAATATTTATGTTTTCTTTCATTATGATTAACATATTTTACTAAATGTATATTTTGGTTTATTTCAGCCTGCTAAAGAGGGGAAGTCTGTTAAAAACACTTCTCATATTCCAGTCAAAGATGTAAATAAAGTGATTGAACCGGATTGCAACAAAGTTGCTGAAAGTCAAACATTAACAAAGGATATTAGTACAAGTGAAGTAGAATCTGATTTGAATAAAGATGATGTTCAAATAGAGTCTAAAACAGAGGTAAATTTAAATGGGAAAATGATGAAATTCAGTGAATCTCGTAAGTCTCCGCTAATAGGTACATTTACGCCCATGACATATCATTCAACACCCAATAAAGAAGGAATTCCGCTTACTAAGACCATGGTAGATCTTCAGCTGCATCCTAATAGACATTCAGAAAATGTCAAAAAAACCATTGAAGTACACACAGATAATTGCAAACAAAGATTGTTAGAAACACCGACCAAGAATGGCAAAGATGCTAATGAATTTATTAAAAATTCAGAGATTATATTGTCTCCAATAGATAAAGAACTTGCAAATGATACAGTTGGTCAGTCAGATGCGAATTCTGAAGAAAATATAAAAAGTAGTGACAATATGCAAGTGAAAAACCAGAAAATTGATGAGAAAAAATCTATTGATGTCAATAATGCTGCTAATATTGATGTTAACAATGAAATCAAATCATTTGATACAGAAATTTTAAAAATAAAAGATGATAAGACTGAGAAAAGTGAGATTAAAACGACTAGCCAATCACTGAAACCTTTGGCTGATTCAGATGTTGAAGACAAGGAGGTAACTGTAAAAGAATCTGATATTAAAGAAATAGATCAACAAGAAAAATGTACTACAAGTAATTCATTAAAGGGAGAAACCAGTATTAATGAGGTAAATACTACAGATATGAATAAGATTATTAAAAATCATACAGATCACTTGGGACCAAAAATTGCTGAAGAAAAACGTATGGAACATACTAATACTGAGATTATCGCAACGAAAGTTGATGTTATTAAGGATAATAGTAACTTAATTAATAATAAAGAATTGGATGTCTCAGAAATCACTACTAAAACTGAGTCAGGAATTATCAAAAGTGAAGCCAAAGTCAGTGGTATAATTATCGTAGATAAACAAAATTTGGATGAAGTAATTATTTCAACCAATAAAGAGCATAAGATAAATAACATTTTAGAAACACCAGTAAGATTGAGACTTGAGAGTAAGATATCTGAAAAAAACAAACGTGACATTGTGTCAGAAAATGTACAAAATGATGTTGAAATGAAGGATATTATTAGTGCAAACCCATCTGAGAAGAGCTTCATTGAAAAATCTGAGAGTTTGTCCAAAAGTGTTGAAGAAAATTCTAACAAAGGGACGGAACAACAGGCAAATAAATCAGTGGAATCATCACTCGGTTCTCTGAAAGAAGCCAAAGTAGTTACCAATGTTGAAATAAAAGACCCTGTATACCAAACTGTAGAGATTTTGAAAAGTACTACTACCGAAGTGGATATAAAGTCCAATAATCCATCTGAATCGCCTGTAGAAGAAAGTAAAAACACGATAGAATCAATACAGTCTGAAGATAGATCTATGGAAATTCTAGAGAAGTCACCTCAAAGTAATGAAACTCACATTTTGTTAAAACAACCTGAGGCATCTAAGAATAAATCACCCTCATCTAAACAGGCAATATCGATTACTGCCATTGATTTAAAACAGCCTGACGATAAGTTTAAAATCAATTCATCAAAAGATATTGAAAACAAGAATAATACGGAAACTCTGAAAGCTGATGTTGACCCAAAAGAAACTGGAAATGAACCTAAACAAAAAGTCGATAATTTACTTCAGACTGTGGTTAAAAAGTTTAATGTACAACTAAAAGAACCAGGAAATACCAACTTAACTAAATCAAATACAGACGCTATAAATGTGGCGCCAAAAGCTGATGGCAAAACGATGGCTAAAGGTTTGGTAATTACTGATGGAAATTACTCACGTAATTCTTTACCTGTGAAAAAGAATGCCGGAGAAATAAGCATATTAAACAAAAGTGAATCTAATAAAAAAATCCCTGAAATTCAGCAATGTACAAAGATTTCTTTACCTAACTACGAAGTGAAAACACCCCATTCCAATCAAACCATTCAAAAAGAGGTAAAAAAAAAAAAAAAAGAACTTGTAAAAGTTAGTAAAAGTACTATACCTAAACCTATCAATAACATAAAAGCCGCTGTTCCTTTTGGAAAGTGGACTGAAGCAAATAGACAAGAATTTTTAAATAAAATAAAAGAAGCTAAAGTACCAACGAGTACATCAAACACAAAACAACTGAAACAACCAAACGATTTAAATCGGAGGGACGTATTACAAAAGATTGACAGTCAGAGACAGTCTAATATTGCATCAGCAAAAGGTCAAGAACTAATTACAGTACATAAACTTAAAAACGAAACTGCAGCATTTGCCAGTAAATCAAATGTAACTCAACCGGAAAAATCTAAAGATAATAAGGTTGTGCCTTTAATTATTAAAACCGAAGAAACGTCTAAAATTCAAATGCAAAATAAGTCCGGACATAGTAAAAAAGTAGAAAAAGACCGACCGCTGCCAGTTTTACCTGTCGATATGTCTAATATTGCACTGAATACTAAAAAAGATCCCATACAGCGTAAAGCAATTAATAATCAAGATCTTATTGACAAAACTATTGAAGGTATTATTAACAGAGCAGTCACCGCAAAATTAGGCCAAGATGATGTAAAACAAAATATTGAATCATTAGAGAAACCTAAAAATGCACCACTTTATACTCCTGTTTCATTAGACGAAATAGAATCTAAAATGAATGAATTACACGGGATTCCGTTTGTTGAACGACCACCTCATGAGCTTCCCCAGGTATTTGACCCTGATAATAAATCTATTGGGATAACTTACACAGCCATCCTAAACTAGGCAGAGCCTATACTGATAACCAGATGGCAGATAAACATGCAGATAGATTTTTAAATACACACATACATACATATAAGGATAATTTTACACACAGAACAGAACAAAAATTGATTTGACGACCAGCGTGGCGATGCGGTTACCACACTGGTCTGACACGCAGAGGGTTCCGGCTTCGATCCCTGGGCAGTCATAAATCTGAGTGATGAATCCTCTTTATATCGTGTCCATGGCACCCACGACACAGGGAAACTTAGTGTGGGGCTATGTAGAGGGAGTTTAGAAAGAGTTTTTTTTTAAAGATCATAGGTCACATTGAAATGTAAGGGTGAAAAAAAGGTACAGTTAGTCGCAAGAACATTATTTCAAATGGAAATATTTTATCGGAGAAGGAATGTGCTACGCACTTTGCGGAGTATTTCTATTCAGTGTATAATAGCCGAGAAGTGCGACTAGACGTTGTAGCGGCGGGGGCAGCCGGTAAGTGATGCACTTGCTCGGTTTAAGCCTAAACGTTCGGCGGGTCATGATGGTTTTCCCGCGTTTATACATGTTGTATTTAGAGACTGCCGTTCTATATTAGCAAAACAGTGTTATTCAGTGTCTTCATGCTTCGCAATTTCAAAAATTTTAGAACATAGCCCGAGTCATACCGGTGCCTAAGGGCGATGATAGTACGGATATGAGTGGCTTTAGACCGGTCTATACTTTCAACACCAGCGAAGGTTTTTGGGTCGGTTATTCACAAATGCATATTTGAACAAGTCTCAAGTCAATTGTCGGATGCTCAGAATGGGTTTCGACTAGCGCGCAGCACGACCACTAATTTGCTGAGCATGATGACGTATGTGGTTCCGAACATAGATGCTGGAGTACAAGTTGACGCTGCTAAGTTTGATTATAAAAAAGCATTTGATTTAGTCGACAATGACATCCTGTTAATGAAACTAGCAGCAACTGGATGCACTCCAAAATTACTGAAATTTTTCGCTAGCTGTATGAGGGATCGGCAGCAATTTGTAGAGTATGCGGGACTAAATCTGAACTTTATTTTACGAGATCTGGTGTTAGCTAGGGAAGCCATTTAGGTCCTTTGCAGTTTATCATCATGATAAAGGACCTGCCTGGTGTCATCCAGGATGCTACCTGCCTGCTATTCGCTGACAACCTTAAGCTTCTTATGGATATAAAAAATGAACAAGATGTTAATCGGTTACAAAGCGATGTGGATAGAGTAGCCGCGTGGAGTAAAGCAAACAGCCTAACATTTAACTTCAAGAAATGCTCAATAATAACCTTTAGTATACTGAAAGAGCTATGTCATTACAACTACATATTAGATGGCGCGGCGATGAAGCGTACGGATGGAGTACGTGATCTCGGGGTACAGCTTAACACGGAATGCACATTTCGCAATCATATCGTGACGGTGTGTGAAAATGCTTACAAACGTCTGGGGTTTATACTTCGTAGGGCGGAGGGGTTTACAAGCATAACAGGTATAACTTCACTGTACAATGCCCTTGTCAGGAGTCAGTTAGAGTTCAATGCGATGATACGGGCTTCTCATGAAACCAAGTATAAACTTATGTTGGAGCGCATACATAAATTCACTTGTTTTTTATACCTCCGACTATACGACGTCTACCCTCATTATCCGCTAATGTATCCAACCATGTTTATTTTGGGCATGGTAGGATACAAGAAATTGGAGACAAGGAGGGATTTAGCATTGGTCACTTATATAGCAAGGTTATTGACAGGTAAGACCTGTAATCCAGCCGTACTGAAAGAACTGTATCTGAATGTACCAGATAATTACGTGTTGCGGCGGCGACTGCCGCAGTTGTTAGCGGCACCGAACGGGCGAACTAATATTCTTAGTAAATCGCCCTTCACGCGCACCAATCATATGTTAAATGTTGTTGCTGGAAGGATTGATTTGTTCACCTGTTCTCTGAATGATATCACAAATGCGTCATTGTATGTATTGTGTCATATAAAAGTTAATTTAAGTATTATAATTGTGATCCCGTGTTGCCGCAATATGCCGCAACCTGTTATGGTAGTATAAATGTAACTAATAAATAAATAATTTTCGTGGTAGCTGGTGGAACCTGTCTAATAAAATGTAGTGTATCGTGTATGCCGACATTGTGGGTCGTGGCTAACAGCTAGCCAAGGAACGACCACTTCGAAAGTTGTTCAGAACTTTAACTGACCAAAATACTGAAAAATAACACTGTTATGGTCCAGTGGAAAAAAAATACAAAAATGCGCGTAACAACTATGATTTGGCGATAACCTCGAAACCATCATAACGACGTAAAATTAAATTAAGCCCTTAAATCGAAATAAGTGGTCATTTTCTAACTTATCTTCTGCTCAACGATCTCAATTAAAATCACGAGTACAATCTAGCACACTAACTGAAGTCGAATACAAAGCCTAATTAATTTGTTTTTGTTATGACTGATTTCCTAGATTTAGAAAAAAAAATTAGATCGGTTATCGCAAAATTTTGGGCGATTTTCGTGAGGAGCAGGGTGAATATTTCATCTGGACCTTCGAACAATGGAAGAGCGTTATCAGGGAAGATGGGACTCACATATAATGGCAGATGCCTGCTGGAGTTTTCAACGATATCTACCTAAAGTTGTTCATTCGAGGAAATCTTATAAAATATCATTTGATAGTGTTCAATAGACAATTTTTAAACACGTATTCGTTTTCTTGTATTTTTTTGTCAAAATATTAAAACTGTATATTTAAAAAAGTAAAGGTGTTAGCAGTCCCGCTGTTTTTTTTTCATAGTCAAGGACATATAAGTACCCAATAACAAAAAACATAAACATTGTAATTGAAATTTAGACTTGACGTTTCGAACATCACACAAAATTGCAGTCAAGTCATAACACAGATTCGGACACGCAATATATTTAATATTATATAAGTATTGTGTTGTTTCACGAAATCGCGATGCTGAAAGTGAAAAAATACGTTACATAATAGTAGATTTTGCTGACCGATTACTAAGAGTAGGCGTGGATTTGGGGTGTTTATTTATAACTGTTCACCTGCACACAAATCTCACAAGTATCAACCCAGGAAACTAAATTTATGTTAGGATCGAGAACCAGCGACCGCTCTAAATTTATTCAAAGGTATTCAAATATAGAACGGTCTTATATATTTTCGATATATATACAACACACAGACACAGACAACACACAACGAACTAAATTTATTTTCGGAATTGAATAACCTTTTAAAATACAATTGCCTTGTAACTGAATTATAAGGCAGATAGAATAGAGAGGCTAAACAGCCTTATTACAAAAACATGTGAAAAATTATGAAAAAATATGTGTCATGTCTGCACTTAAGTCTATTAGTGGACAAATTAAGAAACAAAAAACTTTATTATACTGTACTGTATGTGCTGTGTGTACTATATGTACGTATTAGTGTGAGGATGGATTAAAGAACGTCTACAGGAATTTCATCCAATGCGGAAATCTATAAATAAAAAAGGTAAAATAAAATTTAAAAATAAATATATATGTTTTAGGAGCAAAAAAATTAGCATAAAAAGTAAAACTTAGAGACTTATAACTACATTCCGTTTTTTTTATCGTATAAAGGTAGCAAACGAGCATGCAGTCCACCTGATCGTAAGTGGCCACTGCCGCCCATGAACATTAGTAATCATCCCTAAGTACAATTAAAT
>DWJS01000471.1:0-11294 GCA_018248975.1 Codatractus imalena | reverse complement strand
GTTACATATCAGCAAAAGATATAGAACTTGTATAGAATGTTCTTTTAAGAGATTAAGTTAAAGTAAAAAGAGGCTCTTTTTACGTTCAAATAAATGTCTCGATACAACTCACACAAGGCTATATAATGGCAATTTAGGCAGATCCTGTACTATGACAACTATACAACCTAGACAACTAGACAACTGATAGATATACGTATATATAAATATACACATAGACAATTTTACACCCAGATACATAGCAAACATTCATATGTTGATTCATGAACATAAGCTCATCACCTAAATATGTATTTGTCTTGGATGGGAATCGAACTCGTGACCACCGACTTAGCAGTTAGTATCACTAACTACTACACCAAAAGGTTTAAAATAACACTCGTTCCAGTATTTCCGTGACAGAATCTAAATATTGAGGAATAAAATAGGACATCTCATTAAACATCTCTGCATTACCACACACGTCTAACCAGCTCGAATAATCGAGAAAATGTATTTGCTCTAAATTAAGTCCACCTTTTTTCATGTAAACAATGTTTGCTTAAATATTAAATGAATTAACTCTTAACGTAAGGTGCGTAAAATAAATATTCAGGCAATCAGATTATCATTTCCTACGCGTCCGAACATAATTTCCGCATCAGTGGGGCATTCAATAAATCGTTAGAGATCGACGGTTCGCCAGATGCTGTTGGATGTTGAAAATTTGGATGCTTCGCCAGAAGACAACTGATATTTACTAGGCGTTCTCATTGGAATTTACTGTAAGAGAAGTAGAAGTCTTTCAAGATGGCTGACTCTATGGGACTAAGACAACATTTAATAAATAACCTTCTCCTCACTGTTCCTCGATGAATGTTTACCGAGAATGTGTACAACTGCCGCTCAACGACAACAATAAAAAAAACAAAAGAGAAGAAGAAGCTCTAACAACATAAACAGTTATATTATTCACGCTATCTATGTTGCCACTGGCGACATGTGAGTACACACATGAGGGGAGATATCGTCATATTTTGTACCGATATCCGGCACTATTTTTGTATATATTGTGCTTGCAAAAGTATAATTGTTCGTCATTTTTTTCTATGTTAATACAATTTGTAATGTGTTTATCTCAGTTGTATGAAAATTACCGCCGATATTAATTCATGTACTGTACCTAGCAGTTACTTATTCAGGTCACGGATTCCGCGCACGCCAATCACATAATATGCAATTTAAAGAACCGGCCAAGTTGATAGCGGTATATGCTTATGCACGACAAGTCTTGCGTGCACCCTGCAGGCTATTTCCAATTGTGTCAGATTTATTTGATGCTACCATGTGGCAAAATTCACAGTTTCTCTTGAGATATGTACAAACTGGCTGTTCATCTTGACACGCTTAAAGAGAAAATATGATAAGTATTGAGTGTATTTTTTCGATAACCTGCAGTATAGGTATTACCTTTGCTGGAACAGTATTTCAAGATCTACTATTTCGGCAGCGGTTGTCGGTATACCATAAGAAATCGAATTTATTTTTAGACTTTGACCTTCATACCTGATAAATCACTGGTAGTCTAGTTCAATGCCACGGTAAAGGGCATTCACACTTATTAATTTATTGCGAAATGAACTGAAATGATTCCATATTACTGCGTAAATTGTTCGAAGGCGCCTCCGCCTACGCTAACGAGAATAAATAAATCTTGTATTTACTTTGCTACAAAATAGAATCTATATTTCAGCAAGAGAGCGTGGGTAGATCTTAGTGAATAAAAACTTCAGTGATTATCCAACAGGCTATTAAAGTTGTTACGATAACAAACCAAGTGCTTCTCATTAATAAATTCGATTAGTATCCTACGCATATTTACGTGTACTAACTATATGACGTGTCAAGATAAACATAATCAACAACATTTGATAAAAGGATGATTAGTTTGCTGATAAAAACTTTTGTTGGTGTTCTTCCGTCATATAATACTCTATTTTAGTAATACTTAATGTATATTTTGAATTAGGTACACCTATCAAGGCATTCTGTTTGTCCTATAATGGGATGATTTCATGAATCACTTCATATCTGTGTTCTCAATGTATGTCAGGTATTGGTTCTTAGCGCCATACAATTTATTGTTGTTGTTTGTCGAGGTCATTAAAGAATTAAAATCCAGGAGATAGACGGCAATGTCTTTCAGCGAAGTTATTCATGTACATCATTCACAGCAAAGCGTGGGGATTATGGCAAAAGTTCTGGAAAAACTTTACATCCAGAAGTGAAGTTCTGAGGGCTTATGGATTGTCTTTTGTAAAGCTTTAAAAATGGGAAACGAAAAGTAGGACATGGAACAAAACAATACATACCGTGACCACGTAATACGTTTTATTAACCTTGTAATCTTTACGCATACGGCCTAAAATCTAATTACCGTAGAGAAAGGTAGCATTAATTTGTTTATAACTACTATTGTGGAAAGTTCGCGTTAAAACAATTAATTACAGCAACTAACGATAATTATATATTATTTATGGGCATCTACAACCTAATTTTTTTTAATATGTTTGATCCACATAATAATAAAGAGCTTAGTAGCTAGTGTATCAGGGAAGGATTGATGAGTTCGTAAGATTAATTATTAAAAGATTTCTAAAGTAATGCAGCCCTAGGTGGATTGACAACGGTGGCTCTAAAGCCACACATATTTTTCCCTAATAACATTAGTTCCTTGTTTGCGCAAGTGCTCAAGGGAGATACACGTAAACGGCACAGGCCACTTCAGGTAGAACTTTAGTCTTATTTGTGGTTGATTACAGATGTGTGGCAGTAACTATAAGCATTTAGGTTGATTGCATTTTTAATCGACTTCAAAAAGGGAGGTTACATGTCCGTATGTATGTATTTTTAATGTTTGTGTGACTAAAAATATAAAAATCGGTTGTCCATAGACGATAAAAATGTTTCATTTACATAGGTGTTGCGATTGAAGCCGATTGTTTTTGACTTTAGTGCAGTAATTATCGTTTGCTTATTGAATTTCTTAAATAGGGAAAAGACCAATAATACACAAAATGTTTGATATTCATCCAAATTTATTTTATCACCTTGAAAGTATACTCTTTCAGGAGCTATAGACTTACGCCAACGAATAATCCAATCATCAAACATTTTTAAAACCCTGTTTCCGGAATTGAGTTCAGTTCTCGCCGCGAATCCGTTTATGTCTTTTACCGGGTGCCACGAAGTGGTAATTTGAGTTTAGGAAAAAGAAAGAAGTCGGCTGGAGCCATATCTGGTGAATATAGTGATTGCTCGATGGTATTTGTTGAGTGTTTGGACAAAAAATCGTTCACAATGATGGCCTTGTGTGAAGGCGCATTATCGTGGTGCAAAATCCAAGAATTTTCTTTCCACACATCTGCCCTTTTTCGTCGAATTTGCTCTCTTAAACGCCGCATAATGCTCCAATAATATTTTTATTGACCTTTCAGCAAGAGTTCCGAGTGCACAACACCGACTTTTGGTCGACTTTGGTGTGGTTTTTTCGGTTTCAGTGGAAGGTGCCACTCCGAAGCTTGTTGACTGGTTTGCATGTCAAACTCGTAAACCTACGTCTCCCCACCAGTAACAATGCGTTTCGTGAATGTTGGGTCGGAATTGATTCGTTCTATCATGTCCTCAGCGACTCTCATGCGATTGAGTTTTTGGAGAAATTCAGGTCTTTTGCGACTAGCTGAGCGGAAACATGTTTCATACCCAAGTGATTATTTAAAATGGTTCGGATCGACTCGTGAGACACAGGAAGTTCGGCGGATATCTCTCTCAAAGTGGAATCAGGATTTTCAGTCATTATTTCCTTCATTTTTGCAATGTTAACTTCAGCCGCAGACGTTGATGGCCTACCAGAGCGAGCCAAATCTTCCATCACATCGCTTTTGAACGCTTTGAGTGATACAACACATAAGCACGTGTTTTTGATAAAGTTGATTCAAAGCTTTCTGTAACATTTTCAGTGACTCCGAACGCGAAATTCTATTGGCGATGCAAAATTAAAGCAAGCTCTTTGTTCGATGTTTTATCTAAATATGATATAACTAAAAACGACACTGTATTTAATATACCTAAATAACACATGCAACTCAAACTCTGCGCCAAAATGGAAAACAGTCTGGCCGATCTAACAACAACAAAAAAAAAATTGAATTTGAAACCATAAACAAAGCATCCATACCCGATATTTTTTGACAGAGAGTATATGTTATATATATATAATTATTATAGCTAATTGCATCAAGCATTGATAGACCAGTGGTATGATTTTCTACCACCTTGTTGGTATCCAAGATTTAAGATAAAAGCAAGCAAACTTCTGATTTTTTTAAGTGCGAACCACATCTTGTCTCTAAATACCTAGCCGTTGCAAAATTAATTGCATATAGGAATCTATTTTCTTTGTTCGTCTTTGTACAAATAGTAATATTTCGATGATAAGGAAAATAATAGCCTGACGTTAATGTCGTTGAAATCACGCAGAAACGTGACGAGTTTTGACTGACTACTCGAAATGACATCATTTTGTAAGTTATTGACGTAACCCACATGGCTACTCTGTGATTTGTTCCGTAATAGCAGATGTTAACTATTAATTTGCTGGTGCTTAACGACTGGGTGTCATTACAAGCAGGAGTGTCCGCTTGAGGTACGGTTATGTAAATGTATATGGAATTATCAACTTACTGTTTTACTTCTATAATACTAGCATATAAAATCTTATCTATATATATGACATCTTTAAAGGTTCGTACGACGATATATTTGATTATCTTTAGAAAACTCATTCACAATATCTTTAAAAAGATACGTAATATGCATGCACGCGTGTTTATATAAGCACAAGCTCATGTATTTTTTTAAATATTTTTCTATCATATTTTTACGGTTATTAAAAAATACGTTATATTGTAAACATCTTTGTTTAATATTTCATGTATGACCAAACAATCAAAACCAAACTAATCAATATATTAACTTGTAAAAAACATGTTATTTTCCATAGCTCATTTTACGTTGGTCAACATTCGTGAAGTGCTCGCTACGATCGGTTCCCACGCGTGTGCTTTACCATTCGGTGGCTTTTTGCGCTCAACTGCTTTTTGGGGAAAAAACCTGAATACAATCACGTTTTCCATTCAAAACCTTTTCTACAATACGACTGTGATTGGATGCTGCGACGACGGAAATGATCGGTGCGACAGTTTATGAATCATAGGATTTGTCAAGTGCCTACAAGAGTAACCTGGGCGTAGCCATGCAATTAATTCTAGACTACTGCCTACAACAATTTCCATTAGTTTTATGAATTAACTATTCAATTTTCAACTTCGATGACCCGTGTCGAGCATACCAGTATGACACGTAGTCGGTTCTGCGTTTGATCTCAAACCAGACAGACACACATTTTTTTGTAATTTCTGTTCTAGTTCTGGGTATTTTAGTACTCCGCTTTGTACACCTATATGACGCACAATTTCTATTGTGAGGCCTACAGTGTAGAAAGCATCGAATAAAATACTCACAAACTTAAATAATAAAACTTTAATAAGTACATCTTTTAAAAAATATCTATAATATTATATGTGTAGAGAATATGAAACTTATTGCGCTTGCTCATTAATTTTGACCTCCAAAGATTTTTACTGAGATGAAGCTATTACTGTCCAATTGTTGGCCATGACGTTCAGAATGAAAACGGTTTGTGAAAATTATGAACAATCTAGCATGTACATTTTCTCATGATGTTTTTGTTTGATAAATTAGCGCTCATAATTTTGCACCTGACTTTCTATAGTTCATAGCCGAAGTTCGCTATCTCTTCTTTCATGGCCCTTTTTATATACATCCTCCATTTATCAGTCCTTAGGAGGACAGTGCTTAACAAAGGCCCTGAAAAGAAAGTTTACTGAACTGACTTCAGTAGAAAAATATCTAGAATTCATTGTTTCTCCGTCACACCAATACTAATGCTAAAAAAATATCTCGATTGAATTTAGCATATCAGAACGAAAGTCAGTGAAAAGTTCCCACTTAAACAAATAAATTATCCATAAACATATACTTAAAATGAAAAACAAAACTCTTAATCTATAAACGGCTGAATATATTTTGTTGAGTCATAGCGAGAATACTCTTGGTAAAGCCGCAGTTCAAATAAAAACAACTACTAATAATTAGACAGGTAAAAAGATACACAAATACACATGTGATTATTACAACGTCCCTCCTTTTGCGGTGGTAAAACTAGAAATATTAAATCAAATCACTACATCCATTATCAAGCTCAAATGAATGCCATGTCCTGAAGCGGGTTCCACAAGATTCAATTAAAAGTTCCAGGAATATTGTATATAATGCTACATGTACATAATCTAATGATGTCCCATACTGTGCGCGAACGTTATTAGATCAAAACTCTACGATTCACGCCGTAGTGTAGTATTCTTCATCATACAAGTGTGTAGTGTTTTATTTTTATACGCTCATTAATAGTCTCAAGACGTTAAAAAAAAGAACGACTGCAATCGCAACAACACAACAAAGGCCTAGTATTCGATTGTCATAAATCTAGCCATATTTCAACCTCTATACATTTTCTATTTGAATTTGAGGAGTTCCTTGATGTATCTTCGAGACCCAAGGTCCTATGCCAATAAAATTAATGTAAAACCTCTCTGAAAGTATCTCCATTATAACAAAAAATATTTTTTCAAAACGATTGATACATGACGGAGTTATGAAGTAACAAACATTCAATACGAATTGTTAAGGATAACGCTAAAATTACTGGTCATACTTGATGGGATTACACCAGTGGATGGGAGCACCAGTTTTCAATAACAAACAAATCATCAAAATCCGTTCAACCGGTAAAAAGTATTGAGGTAACATACTTAAAAGAATATGTGAATTGAGAATCTAAAAGCGGCACAAATAAAAATATCCTTTTTCTAAAATCGGTACAAATAAAATATATACTTTTCTAAAGTAGGTACAAATAAAAATATCAAATACAAATATTTCTCACTTAATCCAAAAGCCAGTAACTGTGTAATATGTAAGCGTATATTGTCTTTTTCATTAAGGTGTATTAAATTTCTTTTGCTCTATTTAAGGACATTTAACACGCATTATTCTTCAATCATACATTAAAATACTTATGCAATTATTAGAAAAAACAGGTATACCATTAAAATAAACTTGCTCTTACAGTTTTCATAATGAATTCAAAGTAAGAATCTGCTTTCTGCTATGTCAATGTAAATTGGAAGGAGCGTACGAAGTGCAAATCGCCAGTTCAACTCATAGCGTGTTCCCGATCACACGCACGAACCGTTCCTCTCTTGTTGGATTGTTTGCCGACGTTTGAGCCAATAGCTTGATCAATATTTGCAAAACAAAATGTGTATTGACAAAGTGTTGTGTTGTGGATTTACCTCATGGTGTGCTACGAGTTAGTGCACGGTACGCCAATGTTTGTGGACGGACGAGGTTAGTACTGCAGCAAAGGTTAGAGTTAAGCGGGAAGTTGCAAAAATTCCCGGCTTGTGTACTGCAATTAATGGATACAATAACTTTTGATTATTTAACAAGCCGTTTATTCAATTATTTTACTGCACGAAGTAATCAAACGACAAACGTAAAATGTATTATTAATGTCTATAATAACTTGATATGTTTTTAGTGTTCAAGGTATTAATATTACGAATATTCGGCAAATACTATTGCGAAATTATTGTCAAAAAAAGGTTAGCACGAAATTTTAATTATCATTCATATCAAATATCAAAGTAAGAAAATAAGAAGTTTGCTAATTTGCGAGATTGTAAAAGGTTGTTCTGAAGAAGGACTGTATAATTGGTTCACAATTTTGTTTTATAATAAATCTTATGTGCCAATATGAAACATTTTATGTTTTATTTTTAAATTTGTTAATAGCAATTTGTGAATTGGTTGACATAAAGGTATATACATGTAATGGGATTATAAATTTGTAAAATGTCTATGTAAATTACTTTATAATTTAATATCACTTCAGCACTTATAGATTAATAGCTTAATAGCGGTGATTAGCGGACACATTGATAGTTTTAAGTACCATGGCTTAATTGCGTAATTATTTCTTTAAGACATTACGATACACGCATTAAAATGATCTCATCTATCATTTATTGATGTTCCAAACCGACAACTAAAATTTGTCACTAATTGTTTACTGTTATCATATAAATATTACAAATAATATAAGTTCATATCTGAACTATATGTACGTATGTATATAATTACTTATCTGTTACATTTGAAAAACAAACTTAATGGGTTGTTCATCAGAAACATTATAGATTAAATAAGAATAAGTTAAGTGTTGCATTACAATATTTTTGAGTGTTTGCTGAATTAAATAACAGGTATTTATGGACGTTGCGCTTAGTCATCGCAAACGATCCATTAGATACAATTTATGCAAAATAATACAATTCTATCAATTTGGAGCAAAAATAATGCAATGTCAACATTATCATTACTTAATTACTAACAAGAAACATATATTATAAAGTATTAATGTGTGTGTTCGTTGTTATAAAGCTTGTCCAATTTTAGTGAACAATAATATGATATTGATAAACATAGTATCTAAAATTTTATCTATTTTGTAGCCTTATTAAAAACTCTACTTATAAAAATCTAATAGTAATAAGAGAGTCGTTTAAATAGATTCCATATGATAAAAATACATTGTAAAGGTTGAAGCGGTGCTAATATTCCTCTGTGTATGTGATGTTGGGTACGTCTGGCATTTGCATTGGAAGTTTCCGTTTGGCCTTGCCCTTATGGTTGGCTGTGCTTCACACATTCCTATAAATCTATTACAGAAATATATTATCTATATTTCATACGAGGGAAAAGTATTTCTTTTTCATATGCGCAGTTCGTTTGAATAAAATTACAATAAACGGGAGTTAAGACTGTACCTACTCGTATATTTTGCCCCCACCCTCTTTTCGGTCTACCCTCCCGTGAAATATGAATATATCGTTATTTCGGTTCTGCTTTTTTCAAGAATGACAGACAAACAGACACAGTCCTACTAGGATTAAACAAAAAAGCTTTTGTAACATAAGCTTTGAAGTAAGCAGTTATTTCGTCACTAAGAGACAATCCAATTTTATTTATAAGTTTACGAGTAGATATGGATAAAACAGATAATCTATGACCAGTACAATGTGATTTAATTATTCTATCAAATAAAAATAATTTCGAAGGCTGCAGTGGCGTCATTATTCCGTGTCAATATAACATAAGCTGGGTTAAATTGACCTTCGCATCAGAATACAATCGTTCCAACCATAGGGCTTACCGGCTTCTTATTGAAAGTTCCCGTTTGACTTTGCTCTTACGAAGGTTGAGTGCTCCCCAGACGATCAGAAAACTCGTTCATAATTGGTATTTTTATATATTGGTATTTTTAATATAGTAACTTTAAGTTGTGTAGGTACTGACATTTAGCAATAACACGATTTCGTCGTTACTAATAAATTAAAAACTGATACTAGTAGTACTAATATCTACGAGTACGACAATTCTGAAATTTCATTTTGTGATTATTGTAACATCAATGTGAATAGCGGGCATGTTAAAATGAATCTTATGAAAAAAGTTTACAGTAACCACAGACAAAATCAATTCAATCTTATAAAAAATTCCGTGTGACCTTGCCCTTACAAAGGTTGAGTGTTTCCCAGACTTTAAGTTACTAATAGGTATTATGTATGAACATGAATCACAATTAAAGATTTCATGCCTTTTAACTATTCACCATCGAGACGCCAATAGTTCCCGAAGGTCACTTCAGCTTGTACACATTACATATTCATGTGAATTTCGTGGTAAAGTGCTATATATTAGAAAAAGCTTTAGCATTACCTTCCTAATAATAAAAATAATAATTAACATGATTATTAAGACATGATTTGTAAGAATTCCACGCATAAGAGGGTAAAATAGGGGTATAAAATTAGTATAGAACGCTAATTATTTATTGCTGATGGTAGTAGAGGTGTTGGTGCTACCACCGGTGGTGGCGATTTACAGGCAAATGTTTTTATTGTTTACGAAAAATATGTTTTATGTTATTTTGTTTAGTAGAATGATAACCTTTGTATGTATATTTTTATTAATACGCTGAACAGAATCTGAATATACCGCGGACGGAGGCGCAAGTACAGCTAGTTCTGTTATAATATTCATAAATAAAAGTTTGAGTATGTATGTGTATAATTTATGCGCGATATTAAACCGATCGCTCGCATTTAGATTTTATCCTTTGGAAATCAGAGCCTTGCTTTGGCGGAAAGATCTTTTATATTAAAACTTTATGATACTTATTTTTAAAATAATGCGTCGCCTCGTTCATTTTTATAACAATACTGGAGAGGTGCCAAGACCCACTGTACCTGTTCAATCGTCACAGGTGCCGAGGTCAATTCATCGATATTTATGCACAACTGAATAGGAAAACGTATTGGGCAAGTAACTTTATAGTTCTACTTGGCTTACATACTCGCTCACTCGTACGCCTGACCACTAGTTAGGTTGCATGTCTGTTTCCGCGTATAGGTAACATACTGCACATATAAAGTCATTCACTCATTCGCACTTTTTGCTTAAACGTGAAACGTTGAATAACGAGCATGAATCTACCCGTTTTGATTACAGCAATAACTGTAACAGCGGTCATTTCTGGGTATTTTTATATTGTATCTTACAAAATCTAATCAGGTATCGCTATGAATCTAGGTGACCTAGTCACATGATTTTGATAAACATTAACACATTATGAAGCTTTGTATTACTGCCTAATAAGGGAAGTGTTAGTAGCTTTGCTGTGTTTTGGTCTGAAGGGACATACTTTGGGAATTTCATCTTCAGGGATAGCTAAACATCTACTACATTAAATAGGGCTCCAATTTTATGTGGGATTAAATAGAGCTGGCCATGGACGGTAGTGCTTAACCATAACATGGACAGTATGCTTGTGGCTTTCAATTTACTCTTCAGGGATAGCAAAACATCTACCATCTTAAATATTGCCCGAATCTTTTGTGTATGCTTGTTGGCTACTTTTATTTAATTAAAAAACTATGAACATAATTAATAATTCGCTAGAGTCACAGGACTCCGGCATTCCCTGGGTCCGTAACCTTCCCTCCCTCTAACAAAGGCGGACGGTCTCAGAACCTGGAAATGGGAACCAA
>DWJS01000470.1:0-11295 GCA_018248975.1 Codatractus imalena | reverse complement strand
GCGGTGCGGTTACCACACCGGTCTGACACGCAGAGGGTTCCGGGTTCGATCCCCGGCCAGTCAGAAATTTAAGTGATATATTTAGATTTCTGTTCTGGGTCTAGGTGTTTGTATATCGTCTTTGAGTGTGTACATGGCACCCACGACACAGGGAATCCTAGTGCAAAATTCATTATTAAATTGGTGTACATATCGCAGTAAACAATTTTATATTAATTAAACATAACTGCAATAGAATTAATTACTTAAATGTAGACTACTCATAATTTTATAATTTCAGATAGAGTTCGATACTCATGTCGCTCGTAGTCTTCAAGTGGTTCCCAAAGAAATGCCATCTGTTGAGGAAAGAATAGCGAATGTTACTGGAAATGATGAGGCAAGCTTTGTATTTAAATAAAACAATATTAGTTGTACTGGAAGTTCTTCTTTCAAAGAGATTTTAATGTTCTGGAGCTTTGTGTGTAATGATTTTATTCATCATTACTTTTCTAAATATAAAGTATTTAATTAAAACAGCAAAGAGTGTAAGTTGATTAAATTTCATCTTTATTCACCTGAGATTATTGCTTGATGCAAAAAACTTTAATAATAATTAAGCAACCTATTGCCCTGCAGACGCTCGGGTTCATTTTAAAGCAAATAAATATGCTACGCCCGCCTTAGTCTTTCATCTTAATTAATGCTAAGTTATTTTTGTCCCAGATTAAGTTATTTATTGATATAGCTACGACTAGAAAACAAATTATGAAGAGTAGTTTAATGCAAATAAAAGTTATATCATGCGAGATTCACTTATTAAATTTGGACTGGAGAGCGCAAATCCGCCAAAGAACAGAGGCTGTTTTAGATTAGCGACAGCTGAAAACATAAATAACCTTAATATAATCAGTCCCGATTAATAATCTTGATACTTGTTAATGACGATAGTCAGAAGTCGGCTGGGTTGTTTAAGATCATACCGACTTCACAAATTATCCTAATTTTCACAAATTAATTACACTACTCAATAGTAAAACACTAAATATTTTTCAGAAATCTCACTATATGGCCCTCGAACGAGAAATCATAAAAGATGTCAAGGCAGAGCGTCGTTCCGATTATTTGACAGCTTTCGATCGCCGACTCCCAAGACATGAACAATGGCGTGCTCCCAGGAATAATACCAAGAATATGTGGCGATCTGCACGCCACGTCCCTAAGGACCTCGTCTCATTAAAAGCAGTTTGGGAAGGCATTACCAATCTAAGGTACCAACGATATTCCATTTAGAAACGCAATACATTGCAGCAGAAGGTTGTTCGACTACGCTACAAGCCTCCTCCGTTTGCGGATAAAGGCTCAGCTCAGCGGGATATAAAAATGTTGTAGGCAAATAATTTTCTACACACCGCATAAATTGGTCCACTATATTTATGACTAAGTTGAGGTAAATTGTACGTAAAAAAATACTTGACTTGCTTATACCATAGTATATTCAGGGAGCCGAGAGATCTTTATAAATGATTTCTTAAGCTTAGAGAAAAGGTTTATAAGTAATTTAAATACCTGTTTGTTATATTGTCTTTTTGCAGGAGTGTCAAAGAATATTGCCGTTGGATGATTGACCATCCTGAGCACCGGCGAGCTCCTTACCTCAGCAGCCTTGGCATGTTTGACCCTGCGGTATTGAATGCAAGACTAACCTTCGAAATGCGACAGGACGACCTCACACCACCAGTGTGTTCGCCACAGAACGCCACACATAAAACTCCTGTGCCTATTGAGCAAATTAGAAGGAGGCTTTCGGTACTAGCTGACCCTAATTAATTAATTATTTTCATTTATTAATATCACCATAGATCGCCCAGTCATATTAAACTCCATTCATACCGGAAATCCGGGGTTCAAGTCCCAGACCTTTGATCTTCCATATTATGTGCAAATTAGATTTTAATTGTCATTTGTTTATCGGTGAAATAAAACACAGCGAGGAAACCTCATGTATGTTACCTGAAAGTTTTGTAAAAAAAAAATCAGTGAAATGTAATGTGATGTTAACAATTAATGAAGTCTACCAATCTGCACTTGGTCAGAGTGGTAGGCTAGACTTAGAACCTTCTCAACTTGAAAAGAGATTGTGCCCAGCAGTGGGACATAAAAGGTTATTGATGATGAATAACATATGTATACCTCATACACATACATACCTCAAACAAAAGTCTACAAACAAGATTGCTAGTACTTTGCCAGGTTTAACTGGTTTTATGATGACACCATAACATTTTTTGTAGTAAAAGGCATTATTACACAAACTTTTTAGTTGCGTAGAAATGTATCAAAGGTTACTTTCAAGTTGTTATGTATAGTGTTGGTTAAAAGTTCCAATCCGCACTGGAGCACCGTGGTGGAGTATGCTTCAGGCCTTCCTAGGGAGAGACCTGTGGCCAAAAGTGGCACACAAAAGGATTGCAGGCAGTTAAAAGTTGCCAGTTTCCGATGCAAATGTGCACTCGCTTTGCTGTTTCTATTATATAAAAATGTTTTTTTTTGTGTTTATTGTGCTTATGTGTTTATAAACCACATGTTTATATCACTCTAGTCAGTTATTCATTAAATAATACAATAAACTTAATTTTGTTTTTTTTTATTCCTATTCCGACTATTGCAACAGAAAACAGGAACAGTGAATCGATTAACTTAAATAGTTTATTATATCACTAGAACTGTTGTGTCTTCATTTAAATAATGGGCTAAGTAATACCTAAGTGACAGAAAGAACTTAGGTGACAGACTAACTTGTTCTCAAAAATACACCCATTAATAAATAATTATTATGTATAACACCCTATTTGGATGTAAGTGATCTACTTCTCTGCTGCATATCCGTTTGCTCCTTCTATCACTTTCATCTACAACGAATCTGAAATAAAAATAAATGTCGTAGTACATGACGAGACACCTAGATAAAAAGATGAAACTCGGCAAAATGTTGATGTATTCACTCGGTGAACGAGTCATCGACTGCTTGTAACATATGTGTTCTAATCAAAAGTTTGCTAAACAAGTGGTTAATTTTATATCTTGTGTGTATAATTGATCATAAGGTATGTAAGTAATACAATTTGTTTGATGTTTATGTTCGAAACAGTGAAGATAAAACTGATCGTTCATTTATATTTTCTCGACAGCCGTTGTAGTTAACTAGTTCAAGAACATCGCGGGGCCGTAAATAGTTATTTATAAATATCGTAACACTGCATTACTCTTATCTCGTGAGATATTTGCTTCATAATATTGAATTATCTCAAAATGAAAATTCGAACATAGGTATGTTACATTGGATTATATTTGTTCCTTCAAAAAATGTTTATATATTTAATTATTGCCAAAATATATTTTTCAGCATCATCTCCAGAGAAAATTAGGAAGAAATAAAAAGTCTTAGTGAACAATGCGTTGATTAACTTCTGTGATAATGTAGATAAGGAAAGATAAGTACTATAATATGTATTTATTGAGCAAATAGAAATAAATCTACTTAATGTCTGGCTAACGGCAAACGAAACTGTATACTCCGCGTGCACGTGAATGTGTAACTAATTAATTTTTAATCTAATAAAATTCACTAAAATAACAGACAGGCAGACTTACAATGAAGCAAGATGATAGTGAGAGTGAAAGAAACTTCGAAGATGTGTTGAACAGCCAAGTGGGACAGTTCGGAAAATATCAAGCAATAAACCTGTTTTTACTGATTTTTCCCGCCATCGGTTCCGGTTTTATGGCCGGAGATTACATATTCACCGCTGGAAGACTTCCGCATAGATGTGTTGTACCCGAATGTGATGGGCCGAATCCGGAATATTCACCCGAATGGGTACTTAATGCTATACCGGCAACTTCAACCGGCTTTGATGACTGCCGTCGATACGCTAATGCGACAAACGATGAACAGTTCACGAGTGCAGTGTGTCCTGCTTTTCTATTCGATAGAAATACAGTTATAGAATGTGAAGGTTACGTGTACGAGCGAACTAATACTGTTGTTTATGATTTTGGTTTGGAGTGTCAAGAGTGGCTTCGAGCTTTAGCCGGTACCTTAAATAGTCTCGGTGGAATGTTTGCACTACCGCTTGCAGGGTTCGTGTCTGATGTCTTTGGACGTCGAATATCAATCGTTTTTTTCGCGTTCAATTGTGCACTTGTTGGTTTTGTTCGTGCATTCTCTGTGAACTATACGATGTACGTTACGTTGCAATTTATGAATACCGCCATCGGTGGCGGGCTGTACAGTGCAGCTTATATATTGGCAAACGAAATAGTCGGTCCTAAATTTCGTGTACCAACGAGCGCGACAATGTCATCAATGTTTGCAATGGGACAAGCATTGTTAGGCTTGATCGCTTGGGGCGTGCGGGAATGGCGTAAACTTACATTGACATTGTTTACACCAATATTTCTTCTAGTGAATTATTATTGGTTTGTCACGGAAAGTCCTCGATGGTTACTGAGCAAAAATAAAAATGAGAAAGCTAAAAAAACAATTGAACACGCGGCTTCTTTGAATGGTATAAATTGTTCAGACGCTGCTATGAACTATCTTTTAACAGCTATACCTCCACAAAATAAGCCTGACGGGGAAAATAAATTATATTTAATTTCGAGAATAATAAAATCACCCGTTCTATTACGTAGGTGTTGTACTACGCCAGTATTGTGGATTACTACTACTTTTATTTATTACGGCTTATCAATAAATTCTGTTAGTTTATCAGGCAATATTTACCTAAATTACATTTTAATAGCATTGGTAGAAATTCCTGGATACTGGACAGCTGTGTTAATTTTAGACAGAGTGGGACGTAAAATTACTTTGTTTTTAGGGTACTTCATATGTTCGTTATGTTGCATAGCGTTTGCTTTTACGCCAAACGATTTGTATGGAGTATCGTTATTTTTATATTTAACTGGAAAATTTTGTACCGGTGTGATTTTTACGTCTTTATATTTGTTTACATTAGAACTGTATCCTACAAGGTATCGTCATTCATTTTTGGGATTTTCTTCGATGTTGGGAAGAGTTGGATCTGTGGTGGCACCACTCACACCGCCCCTCATGGTTTACTGGAGCGGAATACCGTCGATGATGTTCGGTGGTATGTCCATGATATCAGCTTTTTTGGTCCTTACGCAGCCAGAAACGCGCGGTCTTAAAGTACCTGACACTATAGAAGATGCTGAACAACTAGGAAAGTAATTTAATTTAAGATAATTTGTAAATAAAAAAAGAAAAAAAAACATAATATTCAATTAGTTTTATTCTTAATAAGTAAAATAATGAATACACTAAAAAATTTAAAAACAAGTGACTAATCGTATCCATCAGTAGTACGTAGGTAGTGTTGCATTGTCATCAATGTAGAAATATTTAAGTCCCCATACATTTCCTATTCGAATTTAAGTAATTCCCTGCTGAATCTTCAAAACCTAAGGTCATATGTCAATGTTATTAAAATAAGACCCTTTTGAAATGACCAGTTTTCCAAGAGAAAAATAATTATCCAAATTGGTTAATAATTGACAGAGTTATGAAGTAACAGCCATTAATAAATCAGTTAATTCGAAGAAGTAAATTTATTTTTAAGGATAACTCAAAATCTTGATCAAATTGTAATGGGATCACACGGGAAGCAATGGCTTTCAAAATCGTCAAATTCAGTTAACGCAGTAAAAAAATTCGAGGTAACTAACACACGTAAAAATAATGTCAAATTGAAGACCACCTTCTTTTTTAATGTCGGTTAAAAATTGTGCAGTTCACAAATTTGTGTCGCGCTCCTATACAATGCTTTCAACTATAAAAGGTAAATTATAAATAAATAAGACTATAACTATCTTAAGAATCTTCCTAATTTTACTACGTGTAGTGACATATCTGTGCCAGCGGCCCTTCATATTGTTATTACCGGTATCGAGCCTCTCCCCACAACTAAAGAAAGTCTACATACATACTCCACCATGCTTCTCTAACGCGGAATAGTGATTAGTTAGTGACCAATGTTTTTTAAACCGCTCATAAAGCCTTCAACAAGGAATTACAATTTGTACTGAGGGCTTAACGTATCTTTCCAAGCATGGAAGAGCGCATGAAATTAAGCTACTAGCAGTCACCCATGCAACTCCCGACTGCGCCAGACATTCCATAACTTTGTTGATCGGTTATATATACTAAGTTACTGCAATACAAAGTTTACAAAACTATTAATTAATATATGAAACGCGCGCTTGTTACATGCGTAGCCAGCAGGATCACCAACGCAGCGTGTTCACCGATCTACGAACCCGTGACCCAAAACAACATGTTGTCTGAGTTAGCAATATAGAATTTTGCTTTCATTAACTAATTATATTTTTGATTATATAATAGCTAGTACTCATATCGACCATTGTAGTTTCATTAGTTTTAAGATTAATTGTAATTCTTTCATATAATTAAATCCATTATAAGATTTTTTTAAGTCTTCCGGCTGCAGTAAATGTAATTCGCTTCAATATACTTTTTATAACAAACATATTATGTATTTTTGTACAAATTATGTCTCATAAAAATAAGGCTATAGCATATAGAAAATATTGTGACTTACATGAAGTAGCTGAAATTCTGTTCTATTTAAATTTGGTTCTAAACTTTTATATATAACCAGTATAACAGATTACTAAAAAAAATAAAAAAACAGTAGTGATGAAGTTTTTAATGTTATTATACTGCAACCTAGACATTGCGTTGCATTTAACATTTTATTTAATAACGCCATCTAGTAGGACTCTACAATACTATTTACTAGTTCAGTATGCTAACGGTATTCGTGTCAACATTTCCACTGTCGACATTCGGCGTATGAACTCTACAGTGTAAGACTGTAGTTTTAGTGATATGTGCTAGATGGCGGTATACGCAACTAAACGAGCAATAGCTTATAGATGGCATAGATTTCAATAAATACAGACAATGAATTGAAACATGTTTATTTTTCTTCTGTGTATACATACATTTCTTTAATTTATTAAAACTGTAACTTAGGTATTGTAAATGTAACATATTGACTGTTGTGAGTATTATCTACAGATATTTTTCGATATGTTGCATGGTTTTCCATAAACATATCTCTTCTTTTTATTTTTAATTCGTCTTTATACTGTTTGATGATAATTTGACGTAACAGTATTTTTACTTTTCATATACTTTGTTATACAACTAATTAATTCTTCTAAAATATTGCTATTCTACAGAAAAAAGCTCTTACTAATCTATTTTCATCTAAAACGACACTGAGCAATTGTAATTGCCCAATTTACGTACTCTCTTAGCAAGTTCTGAACCATGCCCTGTGGGAAGCGGCCCCTCATTAAAAGTTGGGACAAGCCAAGAAACATAAGGATTATTACACCATCACGCTATGAACAAAATGAAGAATCGGTAAAAGTCCATTGGAAGAATGTTCTGCGGACTTTGGAGCTCTCTTACAAAGATGAACAGGTTGGTTCTATAGTTACTTAGGTAATTTATGTATATAAATTTGGTACCTAAGGACACAATATAAATCTTTTACATAATTTAATTGAATCAAACCTTATTGGTGATTATGCATGAGGTGTACTTAAACTGAGTTTAAAATGTATAAAGTAAAAGCCTTTAATATGGAAGTTACGTCTAGTTATATTTTTAACGTTGATCGGACGATTAAGATAAAATTATTTATCGGATATTAAAAAAAATCAAAGATGAAAAACATAAATTAAACGTCCGATAGTCGGACGAGGTAGGTCCATGCAAACTGTCCTTTTAAAATCGGGGTATTAATTTTATAATTGTATCGAATAATATCTACTTATGTTACAAACACCGCTAGAAACTTTTTTAAGTCGGTCCCGCTTGCTGATGAGGAATATCCCACAGATCTGTACTTCAGATAGGCAAGACCTACTCACTAGAGGCGTCTTTCCCTAAAAAATAAGGAATATAATACAATAAAATTAAAATAAAACGAATTTAATTGAATTTTCCAGTTCTGGGAATCTCAAAGTGATACAGTACGAGAAATTGTCGGGCCCGTAATATTTAAAAGAATTGCTAAGATCTTTAATTTAAAAGCGGACGATAAACAATATGTACCACAGTCAGAGGTATCGTCAGTGCTACCTTCAGACCAATTCTATCAATCGACATCTGCGACTATAGTGAGTAAAAATTATAATCATTATCTCAATAAAATTTGAATCTTTAATTTGGAACCCTGTTATTATAAATTTCATTAATTTTAATCATACCCTGTCGTTTACTTATACATACAGCCGCGTTCACGACCAGAATTTTCGATTACCGATTTTATGACTGATGACGAATCTGCTGGCGGAGAAGAAGAAGAAGAAAGTTTCAGTGAATCTTCCAAAAGTATTTCGGACATGAAGAAATCATCCCGTTCGAAATCAGTAGTGAAATCTAAGTCGTTCATGGCTTCTAAATCATTTTCAAAGTCGATGACAAAATCATTTTCCAGAATGATGTCTAAAACTATGTCACGGTCGTTCACAGCCAAGTCTAGAGGTTTTATTTCAGAAATATCTACATTAGATGAAACAGCTTCTTCTCTTGACGATTTAATTGTACATGCTGCCAGTATAAATGAACCGTGAGTGTAATTATTATTTCGTAGATTCATTTAATTGCGGTAAATATATTACATTACATAACAATAACATTCATTTCTTTTCAATGCAAGACGAAGGCATTTTAAAAGAATTACGAGAAATCCACATTATGATATGTTGTATTGCAACAAGTCAGAAACAGACATGATTAAGTGGAAATCTAAGTACAAACAAAAGATCTTTGAGGTGTCCGCTTCGGATGAGTTTAGTAAGAAGGCAGAGATAATGGCAAAGAAGGTAAGTACCGCAGAACAGGTGTAGTTTCTTCGGTAAGTGCCTTTATTTACAATATACCAACAACTGTATCAGATACAGCATATCACATTGTATGGAGACTATCAAATCACAACATATGCGTACTGCTTAAAGATAATGGAGACATTCATAGAAGTAACTTTTAGAATTGAAAGTGTTTTAATTCGTTTAATATTTATAAATATAAGTTTTGGGCGTCTCTGAATAGAAAATATACCTTAACAACAATGCTGTTTTTACAAAACATGTATAGAAGTTGTTTATTTCATTATTTTTTAACAGATCGCTAAAGAATTCTATGACTGGTGGGCTGAATTGGGAAATGTTGAATTTAAGAGTGAAATTAAACGCCCTGAAGACGTGGAGAGTCTGTTTCAAGTAAGATGTTTTCTGATTGCGATGTTACCTTAAGTTCCTGATCCTTTTTACTTATATTTAAAGATAGTAGAACTTTCGTAAACTTATTATTCTACTTTGTAGAACTAGATAAAGCTGACATATTTATATGAAAGTTTAAACAAAGTCCTTAGAGTAATATATAATTATGAGATCTAATTCAGGAAGACAGGAGTCTTGTTTCATTTGGGGACAGTTAAAGATGTGAATTGGTGACAAAATTAACATTTTTTACTTTATTTATTTTGTGAATCCCCAACATAACATACAACAAATTAAAATTAAAGCATGGTAACGATGTTAAAATTAATACCTTGACACATAACTGCTCTTAGAACTATAGGAAATCACATCGTGTTTAAAATAATATGACCATAAATATAATAAAGGCAATTAAAAAAAAAACAATAATTATTTCATTAACCATAATTCCATTTTTTGGAGAAATTTATGTTTTTCTCCACTTTACTTCTCATGTTCATGTGTAGGTATTCCAATCTATGCGAGACATACCTATTATGTAAATATATCTTCTATAAAAGTAGTTAATAAATAATACATTTTCTTAGAATTTCGTATAAATATCGTGTGGTTTTAGGTGTGGTTTGACGAACACGCATCCCGAGGTCTTGTGCTGGATCCCAATATACTTCCTTGTGTATTGCAAAATGTTGCAACTTACGTCGGCGTACCGAAGGTATTCAAACGTGTTTCATATTTTAACACTTACAATGCTTTTGCCGCACATACGCGTTGGCGCGTAGGCGCGTTTGTGCGTCCGGAATATTGAAAGGCTTAAACAGCACCTTTTTCCAAAGTCTGATAGAAGTTAGATTGCAATAATTTAATCTATTTGCTGTGGTTTACAGCTAAACACTAAAAGTATGTTAGTAATAATATATTCATGTTATCTCTATGTAATCCTTACAAAACTTTGGGATCAACAGTATCCTGGTCCCGAAAATTTGTAAGGATATTGTAATATCATTTCAACTCGTGAAAAAAAAAATGTAATATAATAATAATTTTATTCTCTTAGTCATCCTGCTCGAACGCACTAAAGCGGCAAATAGCCTCCGATATCCACGCTGAAACAAGTCCAGCTCACACGATGGCGTTTGGAACATGTCTCCCGCAGAAGATGAAGCATATTCCACCAAAGAACAATACAAAGAAGACGTGGCGTTGCGTCAAGATTCCAGAAGACTTACGATCGATGGCCTGTGTTTGGGATGAAGTGCAACATCTTACGTGGGTTGCAGTTTTTAATGTCTATTATTATATTTATTCAATCCATTCATATTTCAGAACAATTTAGAACTTAGTCCTACACATTCATTAAGTGCTGATTGGTAGATTTTACAAATCTTGACTTAACTGTATAAAACATTAATGTATAAAGTCTATGAACAAACAAAAACATATTTGCAATAGACAACTAAACTTCTTCGTTCAATATTTAATAAGAAAATTATATAATTTTAAACTGAGCATTTAATATGAATAGTTTAATCGAATACTGATATTGAACCTTTACAAAGTTAAACTGAATAGGTTTAAATGAACTTACAGAAAGTTCGTACTAACTCGAACCCAACAAAACATTCTTGGTTATAAAAATCAAAGTCAAAATTAAACAACATCGCAAAAGGGAACTGCTTCATCCAATCGTCCAATATTTAATAAGGATATTATATCATTTACTGCGTAGAGTAAGCAAATACAGGAAACGGACATACTTGAGACGAACTGAAATAGCGCAGATAACAGTGAAGATGGCAGTTCAACGAGCAATAAACTGGGAATTTATTAGCTCTACATAGTACCAAATGAAGTTGTTAAGAGATTTACTTAGTGATCTCGATGTACACTAACTAAACAAGGAAATAAAAATGAGAAACATTTTCCTGAAAATCTAAACAGGTAATTACAAATAATTATTAATTACACGAG
>DWJS01000469.1:0-11297 GCA_018248975.1 Codatractus imalena | reverse complement strand
GATAGAAAAAAGTTGTTCGAAAATGTATGCCACGAATCTTTGAAAATGAATAACTGTACAGTTACGTGAGAATGCATTTCTAGCTCGACATTTCGACGATTAACCGGATATCTCTCATCTCTCATCTCGCATATTGATTGACGCGTTGCTTCGACGTGCTGCCATGGCGCCACCCCACGAAACCGCCCCATTCACGCAAGGACGCCGGGAATAGGGACGCGCGCACACTCAGTCAGTACCAACACGACCATTGGCGGAGGAGGACGTTCACCCCCGCACTACCGACTGGAACATCCCGCGGAAGTGTGAGAAAGTGTTTTCAAATAAGTGAAACCCGCCACCAGGTACCCTGGAGGACCATCTGAAGCACCACCTGTGAGTACTGCCCCCAGAGAACCATCGCCCCTAATAATAAAGTAAAGTAGGTCAAGCTTCCGCGTTGTGCGCGACCTGAAGGCTTTTTATTTATTTATGTCCGGAATTCTCAATGTTTGTGTGCTGGTTTTACCAGTGACGTATTTTATAACAACTAGCATAGTTTGATGCGCAACGGCACTTTATCCCACTGATGGACACGCATCTTACCTAGTTGTGGGCTAGACATGAAGCATTTTATCACGCTGCTCCATCTAAGATTGACGTAGGATGGTATGATAATGTGTCAGTGATACACCCGTTTCAGATATTTTTACATTTATTTACTATCTATAACAGTCGGAATCAACGGCTTAACGTGCCTTCCGAAAACTAGCCACTAGCGGTCACCTATTTAACCCTCGACCGCGCCCGACGTTGCTTAAAATTTTAGATCAGTTAAGATCTACGCAAGGCGCGGAAACGCGCGCTGTTTACATAGTTACAACACTGGTATTAATACGAAAACTTACTGTAATTGAGCAAGCAATTACGACTCCAACAGACTCATCATGAGGGTAAAGACCGATGACGTCAGAAATCATAATAAGTAGATGTGTATTGCGTTTTATGGACCTACATCTCTAACATTATAGTTAAAGTGGAGAAAGTTGGTGTCGCTCGGTAGCCAGTTTTAAATCGCAACACGACATCTTGTGACCTCCGACTTTGAATTAACACTTTGAATGGCTTAAAGGGTCAGTCCTAATATATTCACGGGAGAAGCCACCGATTGCATATCTTTTCTGTTTTTTTTTTTCTATTCTGTATATTTTAATGGCACTCTACCACTATGAAACCTTTTGTGTCATTCCCTCGTTTTTATTCATTGTATTATTTATAAGTATCATTCGCGCTCCAGTACGCATTATAAAGCATTAATATTTCTATGTGAAAATTATATCTACTTAAATCGCTTTGAATTGTACTGACCTTTTACTAATGAGGCAATTATTACTCCCAGCAATAACAGTTCTAATATATATTTTTGACATTCTATTTCATAATACATTCACAAATCTGCTTGAATTTATTACATGTAAAGCCACAATTGTTACTGAATTTTTGTTCTATATGGTTTAATGTTTCTTACTATATTTAAATCTTACAGCGAGATACACATGCGTCCACTACCACATCTTTATTCAGCAACAAGCAAAAATAGGTGTGGTGGTAGTTGCCAACACAGACACAAAGAGTTTTACCACCCCAAAATTCAGATTGTAGACTATTAGGTAGATGTCCATGAGCTCAACTCGTACGCATAACGTAATTACACGAAGTATCTGTTTTGTGTTCGAAGTCGGAAGCATTAGTCTTCACTACTGTCGATTACGCTCAGATAATATCGATTCAATTTCATTCTCCTGATTTCGATTGGAGAAAGTCTATCTTAACGTGTAGTTCATTGAAGAGCTGAAATACCACGTTAATCTGTGGAAAGCATATTGTATCACAATTACAAAACTAAACGTATACTGTTGCATGTGTGTAAATGTATGGTATAATCGTACCTGTACGCTCTTTAAACACCAGAGAACATGTAACGGCCGTACAGTGCTTACGGAAGTTACTGTATTTAATATTTTTCTTGCGAAAATGGGACGAAATTTCTTTAAACGCTCTCAATACCTACCACCGAAACAAAGCGGACCAGTTGTTGCCGTCACTGAGATTTTTTTGTATTGTTCAATTTGCAGTTATTTATACAAGTTCATTTATAATTATTGCGATCATAAAAGTTCAAGAGGCCCTTTCCAAATCCAAAAGGTCTGTATTTTATACTAAATTAATGAATTGGATTTCGTTGGTTATTGAAGTACAGTTATCAAATGTAAATTTTGTAAGTTTTAGAAACTTTTTATCGAGATCTGGCAACATTACTTGTAAAATAAAACAGTTACATGGCCGTCGGAGTTTCGCGCGATGTCTGTAATCTTCCATAAGCTCAAAGGTCGTGTTAACTTTAACCTACAGAACTAAAACTTTCCAGTTACAATGAATCAGCGGTTTAGTTTCCCCGACAGCTGATCGGTCTTGCAACATCTCGAGTTGTGCGCCTTGTTACCTTGTCGTGTAGTTTTCTTATATTTCACTGTCAAGAACCCCGTTGCACTTCACAGATTTTTAATCGTGTCGTGTCATATGATTCGGTCGCAAGATATTTTTACACGAAATAAAAGTTGTTTAAACGTAGTCTCATGAAGCAGTGAGACGTGTATTTTTCACTCCATCTCTGATTATACGCATCGTGCGCCCGGCCGCCCAGACTTCCTGCGCCGGTGTCAGGTGATGCTATTTCTACCTCTCCGTGAACCGCCATCCCGCACAATTCACGTTCAAAGCCATTTATTTTAAATACGGAAATTTTAACGAGCTTGTTTGTTGTTACAAACGATTGCAGGCAAGGTTTTTGTCGCCTCTCCACTCACGTTTGTCGTTATTTTTATTGCATTCCCCCCGGAAAATGAAGTCCTCGTAACACTTTATGTCCTTGGTCTAAATCGGCTTCGGATGTGTATGAGTGTTCCATTTAGTCTCTACTCTCGTTCTGGATCCAAACAATGTTCGCGTGACCCCATTTCCTCGAGTTGTGTTTGTGATTCGCTGCAACTGACCTACATTTCGATTGTTTATAACTAATAACAGAACTAACAACAGGTTACGTTTATTCATGATGGATTTGTTTCGATAAAGTACGTTAATTAATAGTCAATATGTTGTGTGATATTTTACTAACACTGTCTTATAGAAAAATATTAAATGTTAAGTTATTTACAATCAACGAGTCGACCAATCGTACGGAAAATCGTACGGAATGGTGCGCGCATAAAATATTTTTTTTTCATATAACCATCCGTCCGCTATGATTTTCTAATGCGTGGCCACTATTCCCGCCTAAATATAAACGCAAAATTTATTCTGTCTCGCAATATACCACCTTGCGCACTCATCGGGCACTTATAAAAAGCGGCGAGGTCGGTGCGTCGGACGCGCACCGACGTCCACAGTGTGGAGTCCGCAAGCGTCTCGCGAGGACGCCCGCACCGACGCCGATGCTTCATTCACTATCACGTGCGGCGGTGGCACGGTGACGTGGTGACGTCAGGTATCGATGCACCGCCCGAGCCAATGGCTCTTGGCAGGGCCGGCCTCGGGTGATTGATGGTCGTGCATCACAAGTGTCGGTGCCGCGGTTGCAGCGAGTCGTGTCCGCATGGTGCAAACTCTGATGGCCGAGTTGCGGGTGCTCATAGGGAAGAGAGCGCCGGCGGCGGGACCATCCCCCGCGCCGCCGCCCCCCTCCCCGCCCCAGCCCCAATACACTCGAAAAGACCTCAAGGCGAATCTACACAGGAACATGAGTATCGTATTGGACAGGTCAGTGGGGTCCATCAAAAATCATTTAGATTACGATAAGAACAAAAGCAACAAGTGGTGTACTACTATCTGATAACAATCGACATATCTGTTGATATAGTTGTTATTGTACGTATATTCAAGTACACATATTAATAGCTGATTGATTCGTACTTCGAACGAAACTTCCGTAGAATAACACCACGTTATAACGAAAACACATTCTGATTACAAACAAAACAGAGGCATGGAAACGGCACTCAAACATTTAATAAGGTACACTAGTACTCTACATAGAATTCAATAGGCAATTCTTTTGTGAAAATTATTCACGCTCTGAATTACGTTTGTGTTTAGCTTAATCACTATGAAACGAGGTTCAAATAACTTGCCCTTACATTAATTGCGTGTGTTACAAAACATGTTTTGTTCTATTGATTCAAAAAATATTCAACAATGAGACTCACTACCCTATCGAAGTTAAAAATACACTTAACCTCAATACAAAAAATTTACGGAACCCTAAAAACAAACAATTGAACTACTAAGCAAACAAAACTACCCCATGATTTCCCAATCAATTGATATGATACATATTGATCAAATACATAAGTCTGATTGGCACATTTTCACTACAAATGAACAATCTATACGATTTTCATTATGTATCTGAGTGGGAATATCACCTTGCGCACCTCTTCATCTCCATTCTAAAGATTTCATCATTCATCTCAATAAGGTTTAATTAAAAAATAATGAACACGACGTAACGAGTAATGAACATTACAAGTGTTTATAACTGATAGTTCAAGTTCGAAAGTGAACAGTGCGTAGGTATATCGGATTCGAATGTCAAGGCGTCGCCGCGGCGATTCGACGATCTCCTCTCATTATCGTTTATTGCTTAATGTCGATATTTTTGTTATTATGGTAGCAGCAAACGAGCACGCAGTCCACCTATTGATAAGTCAGCAAAACCGCTCATGGCAACCTGTAATGAACCCCAAGCGTTTGGAACAAGTAGGACACTTGAGATTAGCCACAGATAGGTAATAATAGGGAGCCACAGATAGGTAACAAACTCCTTGGGACAAAGTTACAATGTCTTGTAAAAGGTACACTCAAACCAGAGCTAGGTGGTGCAGAGATTGACCAAAATAGGTGTGGTGGTGCCTCCGGATTGAAAACGCGAAGTATTCTGCCACCTTCATGAATTAACCACGTTTAATAAATCAATGAAAGTACATTATGGAATTATATATATTTTTATGTGAGCACTAATTTGTTGAAGTATTTAAACAACAATAGCGAAAACTATATTATAAGTGATAATAATGAAACAATACTTATTTGAGTCCTCGACATTCGATGGTGTCGATCTATTTTATTATTAAGCCAAGAGTTCTAAAACCTACCACACACACACCTATCCCTTAAATATACTTTTATAAACCAACAGGTGAGGTTAAGCCGACAATAATGGTATATGACGCGTTTTGTATGTCTAAACAACAAGAAGCTGCTCTTTTGGAGACAATAAAGAGTACAAGACATGACTAGATCTGATCAGTCATATGGCGAATTTGACATCTTGAGTCGAATTCGATCAATTCTCACTTTAAATCCTGATGAGGAAACAATATTAAGACGGTATTAAACTTGACGTTCTGATAATAGCTGCTGGAATATTAAAAGCTTGAGTGATCATGAAGGAATGATCATATTTTTTTTCACATTTATTTTGATTATGTTCTATATCTCTTAATCTTATTACTTATGTTGCTCCAATATACCGGTTATATGAAAATATTTATGTTTTTCCATAACGAGGAAAATTGTCTGTTGAGACCTATTTATTAGCTACTTTGTTTGATCTTTGATTTAAGATGTATGTAGTATGCACTAGTGCCAGGAGCACTTTAAATTTAATTACACTATATAAATAAATGTATGCACACATCCCTATCTTATTTTCTTATATTTGTTTTAACCAACGTATACATAAGTATGTTGCATGAAAGTATTTACACTTCTATAATTTTAAGTACATGAATACATTTTACACATTTGCATAGAAAAGTCATAACATTTTAAGACACACGTCACGAACTTTCCACTTTATGGCTAGTAGACATTTTGTGGAATTGATATTGTGAGACATTTGAGACACAAGATCCGTTTTTCATATAGGACACTTTATTAAGTATTTTATATTGCACTAATTATAATAATCTACAATATAGACGTTATAACCTATACGATTACTGTTCGATTTCTACAACGACAAAACCTATGGTATTTTACAACTTTTAGTGAACATATAGATGTATTCTGTAATTTTACTGTCTACAATATCGATTCACATTCTTCGTCATGTGTACAATCGTCATTACGGTGCATAAAGCATGTCAGTGGGTCATCATTAATTATTTGTTGAATAGCATAACGCGGATGACGTAAGGCGCCTATCTACTTAACAAATGTCTAACGCAGATATACTGATAGACAATGGAAAGAATAACGCGAAGGGTATAAAATAAAGTATAGGTTCTGGGATTAAGAGTGCAGGTTCTTTAAGGGCGTGGCAAAAGATTGAACTCCCTAAAAATACAGGAAATCCCTGGTCTAGAACCTTGCCTGAAAGTCAGAGTTTTTTTTAATCTTTCTCTTAAGAGAGTAAGTAAGGAGATGAAAGCCTAAAATACAAAACGATTATACTGCCTCAATATTTTCATCCTCATTATTTAAGGATGTCAGGTACAATACTATAATTAAAACTCGTTAAATGTTCACGGAACATAAATATTTTCAGAGTTAAAAAAAAAAGCTTACGGCCCTCCTCGTAAAACTTTTCCACAACTTTGCATCGAAGTTTGTATTATGATATTAAATTGCATAGGAATTAAAAAATATTAAATTGCATAGGATTTAAAAACATAGTAAGTAGGCCTTCATCCAAAGATTGATTGAGCTAAAAACGATTTTAATTCACATGCTCCGATGAATATATGAATAATATGTATTTGAAATATTTTGATAAACAATTATAAAGTACATACTAGTTCGCAAACAAAAGATTGCAAACAGCACACTGCGCCCAAGACGCCCCATTTCCGCTTCGCATCTCCAACCTCCATTATCCTGAATGGTACACCGCACGCCATTGTGCTGAAAAACCGCGGCGTCGGTTGCCAAATGAGCGGTGCAACGGAAAATATCTAATACAGCGAGTGCTTGAACTCTACCGCCATTGTTGTTTGTTGTTGTTGTTCTATTTTTTTTAAACTTGCGTGCATGGTTTGTGCCTTGTTTAACTTTTGTTTTGTTGATTCGGGTAAATGCAGTGATAGTGGATGCAGCCTTCGGCCTTGCACGCTGGAGGTTCGGATCGAATCCCAGACTTAAATCTCTGTGTTTTTTTTTTAAGTTTAGTGCGTATTTGTATTAATTTTAACTCGGTTTAAGTATAAAGGAATATATCGCCACCTGCATATAAATTTAAAAAAAAATAATCGTGAGCTTACGCAGTAATAGTATTCGCAGTGCCTATTAGGCGAGGGGACAAAGGGAGTAAGGGTAACAAATAACACGTGGTCCACGCGAGCGAAGTCGCTGAAATAGCTTAAAACATTTTTTTTTTGTACGCGTGTAATCGTTTTTCTATAAATTGGTCTATATTAAAACATTTATTTATTTATTTATTTATACATATTACGCGACTTCGCTCTTTTCTCCTATCTTTTTTAACTTACCCAATATGACTTTATTTTTCTGTTATCTATTTTTAAAATATGCCAAGGCCGGACGCACCTTCATTTGTTGTTTGATATTACAATCGTAATCCGCCATGTGTTAGTACTTACAACGTTTTTTTTGCTATAAGAACCTCAATAAAATAATTACCATTTTAAGAAGGTTTACTTTATATGCAGCGATAATAACAATTGTTGTCACGTGGCTTGGAAGCTAATTAAATTCTAACAAATTAACGTTTTTGTGACATACTAAAAATATAAAATGATACATTCGAGTAAATTAAAGTATGCGATAAATATTTCTGAGAGTTAATTTTACATAATTAAATAATTCTCGTTCGTTGAAAACAACGAGCGAATTTTTTTATGATTAAAAAAAAAAACTCAGGCTGATAATGAAAACGCGCTTAATTATCTTTAAAATTATTTAACAAATTTTCTTGAATCTGAAATACATCTAGTTCAAGCCACCTTTCAAAGAAAAACAAAACTAAACAGAAATCTGTTCATAAATTACAATCCCACAGACAGACACCTAGATACAAGAATACAAAGACTTAACTTTACTATAACTTTAACTTTTTACTCTAAAAAAATCAATGTTTAATTATGAGTTGTATAACAAAGGAGTTTAATTATAATTGTAAAAAATGAAGTCATACATTTTAACACAAAAAATGCAGTTATGAGTTATGATATAAACATATTATATTACTAACTTTTTTAATGTAAATTGATGTGTGTAAAACAGCTTTTATACTGTTTAACATATTTCCGTAACTGTTAACACTTTCACTCAATACATATGTAATTGTACGTGTAATTTTGTGTACAGTTATCATGTGTTATTATTTCTCTTATTATTATTATAAAAGCAGTAATAGCCTAGTGGTTAAAAATTCGGCCTCTCAATCGGGAGGTCCTGGGTTCAAACCCCACGCACGCACCTCTGATTTTTCGAAATTATGTGCGTATTAGAAATTAATTATGGCTTGCTTAGCAGTGAAGGAAAACAATATTTTGCAGAGGTCGAGGAGAGTTGTGGCCCAGAAGCTGGGACAAAAATGGTCGATGATGATTATTTCTCTTGATGTAGATTAAGAGTGTTAAACACTCTTAATGACATATTTATCATATTATAACACATGTACAATGTTATCGTGTATTTGCTGCTATGTGACGGCAGTAAAAATGATTTCCTTATTCACTTCCCCTTTGCCATACCATACATTACGTTGGACATCAAACTGTCCACCGAAAATAGAATGTTTACACGATAAAGAAGGTGTCAGCGTGGCGTACGGGGCGTGGCTAGGGCGGTGTTGCCAACTCTATCAATCGTTCTTCCTCTAAATCCTTTTCCCTTTCAACAACCATTTAAATCAAACTTAATATCACTACCTCTATGCCATTTCTAAAATCGTCGACCTAATTGCTATATGCAATAAATTTCTCAACTCCTTTTTATATTAATATGTCAGTCTTTTTACGTTTTATTTGTTATACCCTTGTTTTCATAAGAAGTCTTGCTTACAGAAAACATACATTTGAACGAAAATGTTCTATATTTTTTTACTATTTTTCGAGTATTAGCATATTTTTCCCAATTTATTACAGGGGAAATCCCTTAAGTTGGCCACACTGGACTACAAGGGATCTGTGTGACGATATTTAATTAATGCTATTTACATCAAGCGATGTCGAAACGTCGAATGCGAGTTGGCATCTAGCTTGTTTGTGTAACCGCGCTCGTGTTCACCGATGCGTCTGAACGGAGATGTACTCGTGCATATGTTGTAGAAAAAATAAGATGCCAATCAATGTGTAATGTCGATGATACGATCGTCGCTTGTGGTGATGTTCTTAATAAATCCAGTCAAAACTTTTGTTTTGTTAGGTGTTACCAGTATCGAAGAATACTCCACTTTAATCTGCTAACCAAACAGAACTGTGCAAGTAGATAATCAATTACATGTACATGTTTTATATGTTTCGACTGCAGGTAAAAAATGGTGCATTTGGTAGGTGTTGCATAGGTTTCCAATTTGTAGGAATTTCATTTTGATCTTTTCTGAAAGGTCATACATACCTCAACAAGGCACAGATACATGAATCGTTCCAACTGCTCCACAGGGTTCGGAACGCTTCTGTAATCGATCATAGAAGGACTATGTTCCTAAATGGTTACACAGTATCTTCTCTGAAGGTCTTTCAAGACTGAAGTAAACAAAAATCGCAATCGATTAACATAAAGCGTATATTTATATCCATACAGAGGTATAGAAGAGAGTAGGCAGTGTTCTTAGAGTAGCTACTCATGGAATACTCTATACTTATATTATAAAGATAGCTTTTTCTTTGTTTGAACGCTCTAATCTCTAGAGTTAGAAGACGTATTCGAAACTTATTTTTGAATTTGATGCGCAATATATTGACGAAGGTTTTAGACAACAACTTATGAAAATTAGTTTTCAGAAACTTAAGATTGAACTTGAACTCTCTTAGTATGTGCCGTTAATTATATAGTCGGAAGGTCAATGAAAATGGTATTTGTGATTTTTTACGCGGGAAACAGCATGCGGTCCATCTGGTGATAAGTGGTTACTGCTGGCCTTAGACATCAGTAAATCACGTCATGGTTCGACCGTACATGCGTTGCTACTCCTGAGATCTTTGTCGAAATGCTTCGCATAATTATATCATTCATATTCCACCTTTTAATGCACAACAAAGCAGTGCTTAACATCGATGTTGAAGGCAGAAACAGGTATGGAGGTAATACCACCGGAGTCGAACCATGAAAATATTTACTGTCATAAAAATTGTATTTGTATTAATAAAAAAACTACTTCGAGCAATGTTTCTTAGTAAAAGCAATACCAGATACTGTGACTTATTGCCTGTTCCAAGATAGAAGTCATGAAGGCGTAGATAACATTAATTGAATACATATTATGCAAAAAGCGTATGAGATAATCGAGTGGCATATTAATCTCAGCTGGTGCGGGCGTAGGAGCGAACGTTACATTACATTAATCCGCGCGTTACTAGTACTCTTGCGTATTAATGCAGCGCGGACACACCGTAACATTACATTAAGGTGAATATAGACAACGACGTATTCTCGAGCGTTTCTGTTCAATGTTACGTTCGTGCGAATGCTTGTTGCTGTGTTCGAAGTCAACGTTAACATTTATCTGTAGCAGTCCTTGCTGTTTTGCATTTATTTTTCGATGATCCGCGCGCGTTTGCTCGATAAAATGTCACACAAATATCCTCGTTTGTTTGAAAAATCAAGTTGTGACAAAGCGTCGAGCGTTGTGAGATTCGCGAAAACGTGACACATCAATGCGCCTCGATATTATGTTACAAGCAAATGCTCTAGCCTATACAGGCCTTTACGCTAATGTATTCATAGGAGCTTTATGTATTTGTAACGTGGCTCGTGCAATACGTAAACAAACGTTCTATTCGTTTTGTGCAATGTGAGATTTCAAAACTATGGTTACAACACAAAAATTTATATGCGGCTTATATGATGTACGGACTTTCATCTCTACATGGAATGTTCATTATTCGCTATTATACACAGTATTTATAGAACACTTTTTTTAATTTAGTTTTTAGATAGATTTCTAAACAGTTAGAAGTTTACTACTACTTTTGTCTGTATAATTTTATTGTTTTTTTTTTGTTTTTATGTTCTTATGTTAAAATTATGTACCTACTTTTATGGTTATTTTTATGTACGATAGATAATACTTCAAG
>DWJS01000468.1:0-11300 GCA_018248975.1 Codatractus imalena | reverse complement strand
AGTCAAACTGAAAGAATGTTCTTCTCTACTTCCAGCGTAATTATTGCGGGGGACACTCATAGAGTTCCCAGTCACTCAATAATTAGTGCCTAACTATTACTTCTAAAAACATCTAGCTCCACGTCATATCTATGGTCTTTTTTTGGGGTTCCGTAAAAAGGAGTTCCAACACGACTCCATTTCTAAGACCTGCCCATCTGACACAGGGTTGTATCTTATGACCCCTAATAGGTAGAAACTAAAAAATGATGTAACATCCACAATAAAAAAAAAGTAGTTTAAATACTGATAAATTATAAATAAATATTAAAAAATACTTATAGGAAACCAACTTTAATGCCCTTGTGCAAGTGGGTATCCAAATAAAGATGGTACGAGACCCTTCAAGTGCGTGTCCGACTTGCACTTGTCCGATTTATGGAACGAACGTATACAAAAACGATAAGAGGAAGACCGCGGGCGAAACAATAGTCATTCATCCGAAATTTCAGTAGAAACACAATGGACCAGCGAGAGTGAACATTAAAGGAACCGTTAAGTCACTGTTTTCGTCAGCATTTGCCGTAATTACTATTGTATTGTTTACATTTTTTCCACGAATCATCACGGCCACTCGTGCAGCGAGTCCTAGTTTCATTGTCTCACTAACGGCTTTTGTTACACCGGTAATAAATATAAATTAAGTAATCGTATAATTGAGTGCTGTACTCGCGAGCGAGCGTGTATTTCAATTATTGCGCTCAACACGTAAAAAAACACTGACATCAATCGTTATAACTGCAATTATTGCTAGCTGTTACTGTTAGGAGTTTGAGGTGTTCCCTGGGGTATCTTTCCGAACTGAATTTAGACCATCCTCCTTTTAGAGGTCGGATAAAATAATAATATCAAGATATTTAAGTCGATTAAATACGCATAATTTGGGATAACTCAAAATCTACTCGTCGGACCTTGGCCCAGTTTAAACGGAACCACGTGACATGTATCAACTTTAACTAAAAAACTCTTCAAAATCGGTTAAACTAGTAATCGTTTTAAAAAAGCAAACATAAAAAACTGTCAAATTTAGAATCAAAAAGTTTTGAACTCTGTTAAAAAAAGGAAAGGAGCTTCACGCTATAACCCAATTTTATTTTATTTTGGTTTTTATCCCAATTCCGATTATCTTCAATAGACAGTAGATAAATTGATCGTATAATATATATACGAGATTTTTCATTCTCGGCTAGATACGATGTTCTAACATACATAAATGATGTAGGTCAATGAAGTACGGGTACACGGCGCACCCGTTAGTGTCACACAACTACAACTAAGTTTCTTTGAAGTTGCTGCAAACGAGGAGAATATGATACAATTGCTCGCAGTTAAGTACATAAGTAGGTACGCGAGACTATTCACTTGTTTCTTGTCACACGTTGGTGCCGTGGAATCTATGCGCGTTACCGTTAGTAGGTGTAGGTAGGCATAACTAAATATTTCGGAATGTTCCTTTTACTTTTTATTAACCCTATTGAGTTTAAGGCAGTCTATTTATGTTCGGTGAGTACGTCCCTATTGGATTTTTAGCAACCTATGTATGTTTGGTATGTGCGTATGTTGAATCGTAACGATAAAATTACTCATATGAATTCTCGAATAAGGTCTCTATAGGTTCGTTATTATGTCTTCTTATTAATTTCTTTCTTCTAATTACAGTATCTTTTACGTCTATTTACAGATTAAAAACATTTATCCATTTTCCAATTATATAAAAATATTGATTGCTTGAAAGATTTTTTTTTGAAAACTCGCTTTAGTTTGTTATTCACCATCCCATGATGTACTTATTAATTACCCAGAGCCAGTCAAGGATTCCCACCCATTCCCAGAGTTTACGCTGTATAACTGAGGTTTTACCATTCCAAACAAATAGTTTATAAATGCGGGCCTTAAGTTTTTAAGAAACATTTTTATGTACTTTTTGTGTAATGTTAAGTTACCTTTATTTAATGATCAAGAATGAATCAAGAATTTTATGTGCCTTAATTATTTGCTAATTATTACTACATGGACTCCATTGGAACACGTATCCCATGTACATATCCAGGTACGACCACGTTAAATCCTTCGTACAGATACAAAAACCGTTACTATACTTTTGACTATATTTTTGACCAATAGGCGTTGCGGCGGCGCTGCAGTAGTCGAACTACGTTTCTTACCACCTTCGAAAAAACAATTTCGATGCAGTCGTACCTGCATAGTTACACAACCGCTTTGCAGAGTGAGTGCGATGCCAAAAATGTTAAACTCACGAAAGTGGAGGGAATATGAGAGATTAGGCCCGTCCAAGCCGAAACGAAGTTAGTACCCAATCGTGTTCATTGCCATGTTACTCGACCTTGATTCTTGGTAATCGTATTTTGGTCCAATTTGGCGTTAGCTTAGCTCAGCCTATATGACATTAGTATAAAATTATGTAACAGAAAGGACAGGTGCATATACGTTTCTAGCTATACCTTGTAAATTTGGACAAATAAATGAATCAGGTGATGTGTATAAATATTAAAATCAAATCACGCTCAAATGCCTGTATAAAGTTCATAATAAATTAATATTTAATTTCCAAATACTATCCACTATGGGCTAAAAGTTTACTCAAATTAGTACAATAATTACCAAATTATAGGAATAATAATCTTTTAAACGAATTGAAATACTTTAGGTTCGCCGACAGCATTTCCAAAATATTTAATTAATTTTCGAACTTTTTTCCTTGTTTTCATTTAAGGCGTATATGTAGAAATGTACTGACTTTAAAAACTATTTTACAATCTACTAAAATCTATTTTACACAGATTAAAGTTATTTAAATTTACATAGTACGACAAACGACGAACGACGAAATCACTACAAGATTCACAGCTCTAGGAGCCATGAATTGTTTAAATGTTTAAAACGCGGGCGATGTCGCGTTATAAAACAAGTATAAAACACATGTAACACGTTTCCACTATTAGCGGCTTACTCACCAAACGCATGCTCAATATGAATGAAGTTATCAGATAAGAAGGTTACGTGAGTGTGTTCTTGGAATAAGCAGTACGTAACGTGATTATGTAGTTATGAACGCTTTTAAAAAGTAAAATTCAATAACTACACTTACGCTGTCAACTTAGGTTGCATTACTGCTTATTCGCAACACAACAAATATATAAATATATAATCGGCTATTTATTTCTATATCTAAGTAGCTTATGCCCTGTCTTATGCGTAGTGGCCAAGATCTGACATTATAGTGGGTACAATTGTACAATCATCATTTATTTTCAAATATTTGTACAAAAGCTATACGTATAAATTTAAAAGTACTTATTTATCTGTACTTGTAAATAAATGTACAGTGCCATTTGATATCGTTACTTACTTATTTCTTGGACAGCTAAATAAATAAAAGAATATTTGCCTAATTATACAAATACCGATTGAGTTTAAACGAGCTAATCTAGCAAAAAGAAGATTTGCTTATATGTATGTATAATTTAATCTCGAAATTTATTAAAATAACTTACATTTTTCTTTTTAATTTCTTATATTTGTTGTTATAGCGGCCACATCACTACACACTTAATTCATTTCATTCAGTAATATATAGCACTGTCAGGCGGCCAGACGAATAGAACCCTAAAAAATTAACAGTTACGTACAAGAAACAACGCTATCTACTTTTCCTTTGTACATACGTGCGAGTATCCACACGAAGTGTGATATCATAATATTTTATAACGATATCCGGCGGTATTTGTACAAGGGGCGCTTCCCGCTAATAACGTGTTTTTGTTCAATTTACCGACAGTGGTATGGAAACTTTTACATATTTGTTCAATTCACTCTTTGCATCAATATAGTTGATTAAGGGTATATGTTTATGTTTTGTTTTAATTGAGTCACGCAAAACCGCCTACCGTGTAAGTGTCCATTATCTATTATTTCATTATATAGGGAAGCGTTAGGCTGGATACACACTGCGTAATACACGCACGCACGTTTTGACCCCTGATGCAAAAGAGAGAGCGTTATAAGTTTGATGTGTGTATCTGTGACAACGTTGCTGCCAAACAGACTGCTGATATTACTATTTTTTAAAGGCGGCCTGTTGTGTCTTCTTATCTATGTAGTAAACATGATTCATAAAAAAATATTCATTTGTTTAAAGATCAGAAGCCCTTTTTCATCAGTCGGTTATTTTAAATTTAATCTTGCTCGTCTTAGTTGATTTTTCACGTACAATCAGCGGCATCACTTACTGTAAGTTTTCGTAAAAACTAACATTGCCAATTTTCATATCCAAGTCAATTACTCCGCTAACTACGCCGTTGCAAACAGAATACGTTAAAGTTGTTCGGTTTGTCTGACAAATTTGGTGTGTGTTCGATAAATGTGTTTGGTTTTGTACGTTTTTAGGATTCCGTTCCAAAATTGTGGCAACGGGACCCTATTACTAAGACTGCTGTCCGTCACACCTTTTGTTTGACGACCCGCGTGGCGGTGCGGTTACCACACCGGTCTGACACGCAGAGGGTTCCGGTTTCGATCCCCGGCCGGCCAGAAATCTGAGTGATGAATTTAGATTTCTGTTCTGGGTCTGGGTGTTTGTGTATCGTCTTTGTGTGTGTACATGGCACCCACGACATAGGGAAATATAGTGTGGGGCTATGACTGTAGAAAGCGTCTTTTTTTATTTATATCATCTCCACAAATTCCTTAATACAGGTTTTATAATTTAATAACTGTCCCAAGCAGTGTCACGCTCCACCAATTCGTATTACAGCAGTATCGTGGAGTATGCTCCAGGCCTTCTCCAATTGTTTAGGTCCGTGGCTAGCATTGGCACATGAAAAGGGTTGTAGACCAGCAGTAATAAATGCCTGTTGTGTTCTGCTTGAAGAGTGTAATTAAAGACAGATACTTATAAGAGGCAGAGGGATAGTTATAAGTGGCATTCCGACTTAGTCCTCAGGTAGCACGCCCCCGTCCTTGACTTCAGATAGGAATTTAATTATGTCTGAAGTTGATTTCTAATGTCTATGGGCGGCAGTCACCACTTACCTGGTAGGCATTCTCGGTAGCTACTTCTACTTCGTAAAAAAAGGATCGAAATGATAATATTCAGTAAATGGGAGACATTTTGAGAAGCATTTTATGTCAAGACCCTGACACGTCTCTCGAGGTCCCCTGAACGTTTCACTGTAATGGAAACCCAATTCTGTGCTGTCTGAATAGAGTTGAATATTGATTGCCTGACGTCCAATATACTCCGGGGTGTTGTATCAAAGACAATTGCGAAATGAACTTGTGTTATTGGATTTGTGACTGTTTTTGGAGTAAGAATGTCGGGAGTACGAATCTATTGGTACTTGTGTACAATAATACGCTGGAATGAAGAGAAATAATTTAAAATTGATTTGTAGGGTATTTGTAGTGTTACTAATTTTAATTATTGCGCTGAACACGTTAAAAAAACCGACCTCAATGACAAAATAAAAATGTTTGCTAGCTGTTACTGTAGTTTGAAGTTTGCAGAACAGTTTTCAGGCCAGAACCTCCTATTAATGGATTAATTGTTATTAAGGGCTTAATTATTCTTCGTATTGGATATTGAGAAGTTCTCTGTGTATCTTCAAAACCCAAGATCCAATGCCAAACAGTTTTAATGAGACTATGAAAGTGTCCTTTTTCAATAAAAATAATTTACCGAACAACCTTTTATTGGTTTCAAATAACGGAGTAAGAAAAATAAAAAAAAAACAACTCATGCGAGAACCTCCTTTTTTGAATTTGGTTAAAAGAAATATTATACTGGGCCACAAACCAGAAGACTGCTCGTGGTTTATTACATTTTCTTATTAGAAGAAACAATCAAACATGCAGTCTACCTGATTAAGTGGAAATGTCGCCCATTAATCCCTGTATCTAATACAGAATCTTCTATCTTCTAGATCCAGAACGGCAAAAAATAATTACATTTTATTTGGTTGAATATCCAACCCTGAATTCTCTATGTCTTTACTTACTTACTTGGGAATATAAAAATAAAGTCGCAAAAATTCGTCTACATTATGGTAATAATATTCAAATCGGAAATTTGTTTTTACGACATACAATTTTGAATAAACATAATGTTTATTGACAAAGACTTTCAGTTTATATTCATTATTAAAATATTTTCCATTTATGTTTCAAGCGAAACTATCATACATAATTTTATCCTATACTGCAATCCAATCACTTGGCAAACCAAATTTGATAATACATAGAACGTTTCCAATGGAATTGTTTATCAAATAACCCGCCCAGAGCAGATACTGGAACTGTATCTCGCAATTCTATGCCTAAAATAGTCGACCCGCGTGACCTTTACATAATTTAGCTAAGGTGCCTCACGTCAGCCTATTTCTTACAATGAAATTGGCGGCCCTCGGTGGGCGCCAGTATCCGAAGCTCAATTCGACCGAAAATATCGCCGAGAATAAAGAGCTACCGCTCCTTATTATTCAATATTAACTTTCCGCCTCGTGACTTCCCTTACTCAATTTTGAAGCGATCCACTTTGACGATTTTCGCTTTGTTAACTTATAAGACTATTTTCGGGTAGCCCACACTTGAAAAGGTAAAGAGTTTCGCCGTGACGATGATGCAAGGGACAAAATATCGGGATTAAATAAACCGTATGGGTAGTACTGGTTACATTTAAATCGGTCAAGTACGAGTCGGGCTCGCACACGAGAGATTCCGTACCACGAATTAAACACTTGAATTCAGCTCATTTATTTATTCAATTCCCAGATGTCCATACATCAAAGTCATTCAATCGTCTCATCCCAATTCATTTTTTTTCTTTTCTAAATTTAAACATGACATTAACGGTCAGAATTATCTTTAAAATGGCCATATTTTTAAACCGTTTTTATTAAGATTGTACGATATTGCTTTATTACAAAGTTGAAATGAAACAATAAAAATATAGAACCTTATATTATTGAACTGCATTTATCTACCACTTTAATATAAAGAACGAATTATATCAATTAAAGTACGATAAAATATATAGTAAGAATAAATGCAGTTCTTTATAAAATTCGGTTATTATCTTGGAATCATTTTAAATTGTTTCGCTATTGTTGTCAACCGGCAGAACTTACACAGAACTTGGAGGAAGAAAGTTTTAAATGCGACCTACATAAAGTGAGATTGAGTTTAAGAAAACATTTTAAACGCCACAGAAACTTGTGGAAGCATTCTTCGCCGATTCGACACTTTTTAGAGATTCTGAAAGCATTCTAAGTTTTTTTTATATAGATGGTCATCATAACAATGTGTTTTTTTTTAATAGATGGAGGTTTTTTTGCTTGAATTTATTGATGATGATAATGACATCATCATTGTACGGAAAACTTCATGTTTGAGACCGATTCGCACTTGGCTGATATTATTTTAGTCCTTACCGGTAGATTAAATATTGAAGCGATTCAGAAGATAGAAAATTTCGACAGTACATTGGTCACATTTGACGATTATTTATGGCAATTTATGGATTGTACATGGCAATATTAATGAAAAGATATGTCGTTACTTCAGGCGTTCAAGTCTCAATATTCCATATTTTTACGGAAAACAGAAATTACAACACGAAGCATAAAAACCTTATTGCTTCTGTGAAACAAATTTTGTTTGTTATTCGGAAACATATCCATTATATTGTTTCGGATATTTGTAATTGATCAAATTTCATCCAAATTTGCCTCAATATTCTATCTTGTCGGTACTATATTACGAATTTGGTGCTTCGGGTGCCTGAATAAACAACGAAGTAAAGCTACTTAGATCCGGTCATAATAACGCTTCGCTAGGGTAGTTGGAAGCTATCCAAGTGGAGAGCGAGCTGACGAGATAAGTGCTTGTAATTGTTTGGAAAAATATTGCGATTGCTGGAGATAGAAGAGTGGAAAGCAAGAACGGTTCAGCTGTCTACTGTTTAACAGGTTGAGCTCTAGCTAGATTTAGCAGGGAGATTTTCACTTCTTTTGACAATTTAGATATATTAAAAAGTGTATAGCTCTTATTAGTGCCCATTACCTTAAATATTATTTGTTTAAATGCTTACTTACTAAACTTACTTACTAAATACTACTTACTATTAATACTTACTAAACTATCGTTGCGTACCGTCTTGACCTTATTCATATGTCGTTGGTTTATATCGGGCTCGAAGGACCAATGCTAAGGACTGTGCTCTGGCGGTTTAAAATAAAAAGACTTCGTCATGGTGTCCAATTGAAATAAGTGGTAATTTACCCCACGCAGGATTGGTATAAATATTCGTATTGATAAAATAGGTTTTAATAATTTAATGTTCCCAACACTCATTTCAATAAACAGTCCAGTACTGAGATATTAAATACATATATACAATGCAACATAAGATATCTATGCTGTACGTGTGTACCTAGCTAGATACGCTCGATAGTTAAATCTAAGTCTTGATTTCTTGATCTCTATTTGAACTCTACAGCGAAGTTAAAAGGGTGACGTTTCCAGTAATCAGCACCATAGAGTCAAAAAACTGATCTGATTTTCGTGCATAAGGTGTCAATTGATTCAGGTTTAGGTCCGATCGAAAAAGGCGTAATATTTTCCCTTCTCTTCTTCTTTTTTACGTAGTTGCGTTACAGTATTTAAACCAATGTCTTGTATAGTTTTTATTTCGTTTCTCAGAGAGATAAAAGTGTGAATATTTCCAGGTGTGTTTACCGACGCTGCTGCAGAAGCCCCAGCGTCTCCACGGACTCCGAGAGCAGCGATAAGCAGGATGCCAACCATCAGCAGGTTAGTCACTGTTTCATACTTATATTTTGGAGTAAGCAGGTTAATTTATCATACCACGTCGTAACTACTAAACAAGTGTATTTGATTGTTGTAGTGATATTATTAACATTCGATGTGGATCTATAACCAGTTTCAGTATAAGGTTCAGGTCAGTCATAACGTAGCTTAGGTCAGTCTAAGTGTGCTTGCCAGGGGCGTAGACCTCAAGACCTAACTAGCAGATCCCACATAAATATATGAAAGATTCTACAACTAAAAATATAAATATCATGTACAGTGGGGTTTTCAATTATTTATAAAAAAAGTACAAGTTGTAGGCAAGTACAAGTTCAGGACTTTGGCAACTGACTCACTTAAAATGCTAGATTTAAATAAAGCTGTAACAAATTGTTGTACAAATTGCACAAACAACAACAGCTGAGGCGTTTGTTTGTAGAAATTAACATGAAGCGTTTTAATGTAGTCCTCAATTTTGAGACTAGTAATAGACATAGACATTCCATTAATCTGCATTGGTGTAACCAGGTTGAGATCTCTCCAGCTGCCTCAACTAGTTGTATATACATATATAGTTGTATTTGTCTACGGGCTGTATAAACACCATGTGGATTGCCTGTTTACAATTATAAAAGTAAAAGCTTTTTCTTAATTAAAATATAACGTTGAATTGGACAACATATTTTTATAAAAAACCTCATTAGTGAAAGCAGCTGCGGACCGCAGTGCACATCTGTACAAGACATAAGTGTGTCCCGGATTTTTTCTTATTAGACACGTTTTACGTGAGCGAACTATTAAACATTAAAATAACAAAATATTGACCTGTCCATCTATCTGTAACTTTACTAATATTATAATAATGAAGACATTAACAATAAAAGATTCTTAGCTTTTATTGTTTGTTTGAACGCGCGAAAGTGGCAGTCGGATTTAAAAGATAATTTGAATTTGATAGGTTTTTTTTTAGAAATCTATAATCTAGAACCAGTGATCTAGGTTGACTTGTCTGTAGTATGAGTTTTAATATTGGAGTACGGTCAATGGAAGTGCTTTAGGACGATTTTTATGTGGGAAAAGGAGTGAAAGTGTTGTGAACACTGTTTTACCAGCTATCGATAACTAGTAAAAAAACTAAGCCGTCATGGCCAGGCAAACATGACTTTGAAACCATTTTGTACAGAAAATATGTATGAAATAATGCTTTTTAAATGTAATAAATATGAAATAATTAAAAAAATGTTCGAAACGTTTTAGTAAAAATAAATATTAATTAAAAAGTATATATGGCGACGCGACGCCACGCCACGTATAGCCACGTCTACATACGGTCTGGCATAATATATTTTGCATCAAATATACAAGCAATTTTCTAAGCAAAATACTTATTTGCAGTTTTTTATGTAACAACATATACCAAGCAACCAGAGTGTCGACCTGATGTTAAGTGGTCCCTACCGCCCATGCATATCTGTTACCATCTGAATATGTCGTAATTCAGGAGTGGTAATTCAAGTTGATAACGTGGTGTGACTTCTCGGTACTAAGATGTAACCTGGACCGGATTATTCCTGGCCTGGCCAATTTTTTAAATATTAAAATAAATTATGTTTTTTCTACCACAATACCATTTTTATACTCGAAAATCTTTTCAGACTTAGTTCGTTCCCTTAAACAACATATTTTTACTGTTTTTCGGGCTTCAAAAACATTTGTGCTACCACGCCCTTCAAGCCAGAACAGTAGCTTTGCTGCCGTAATAAGATGAAAATCGGCGATGTTTTCGTCTGTCTGCTTCTAAGGGTTAATCTTGGAATCTACTGAAATAATAAAAACAAGAACTTACACGAAATAGTTGTTATAATATTTGTGTAAAAAGCGATAAGCAATTGAGTAGCGAGGCGAATCTCGTCTATTGCTAAAGGTCGCCATTTTGTTTTATTTTAATATCAGTTCGTATAAAATGTGCTTTAGTTTAAATTTCTTACCACCGTTAAGTATTTATGAATGTCTAATGTACCTAATATACAAGTTTAAAGACCCTAAAAATATTCCAAAAAACAATCATTGCATACATCGTTGGTCGGACTGCATTTTTGGGCGCAAGTTCTAGAGAGCGCGCGTGCGTCTCGCTCATACGTTCGCGTTGGAGCGAGACGGGAGAGGTGCGCTTGACCTATGCGCTTGCACCGACCGATTTTGGCAGTTCGTGTGTGTGGACGAGTGCGGCTTCGTGTACGGTGGGCGACGTTGTTTCTACGATAAACGTAATAAGTAATAAATATCTTGGACAGTTCACACACGACCACCTGGTCCCAAATTTGCCAGTACCTATTGTAACTAGACATCTGAAAAACATACATATATTTATAAACTCACATATACTTACAGAACAAACAAATTGATGCTTACACAAATATTTATAATATTATACG
>DWJS01000467.1:0-11304 GCA_018248975.1 Codatractus imalena | reverse complement strand
GTATTATTGTTATAAATACTTCGTAGAGTTTAAAAAATATATTTAATTATTATCTTTAAAGCATTATTGTCCCACCGCTGGGCACGGGTCTCTCGAGAATAATATGGTATTCAGAAGGCTAGCTTAGAATTATATTAATCTAACCTAAATAAATACATCCTTTTATCCACATTTTTAATGGAATTAATGATATAATATTATAAATCATAGATTCCTTACTAGTTTCGAAACACAAAACTATTGAACTATGAGACGCTTCATCAAAAGCTGTTAAATAAAAAAAAATCTCCGAGATTGTTTAAACACTGACATCAATTCAATCGACGTTGGATGTTATACCAACAGGAAATAATTGTAGTCTACGTTATCGGAATATTTACCGTTTTTGCTACATCTATCGCAATAATGCTATTTATATATATTTCTTACCAAAAAGGTAGGTAATTTTTTGTGAGTATAAGCGCGTTCCCCAGTTTTTAAGAGAATCACACGAACAAAGAATGTATGCAATCCACATTTACTCCACAGCAGTGCAAGAATAAGTTTTCTTTTAATATTTTTAATAATAAAGGGTTCTTAGAAAAGAAGCTTCGCAATATTATCAAAGCTTGTAAGCAATTTGTTGCCAGTTGACCAGAAAAAAACGTATATTTGGAACTATTGCCATTTAGGGTTTTGACTGAAGTCTCTTGCGAGCCAGACAAATTTGAAGTATTTAAATATTTTAGTTATATTTAAAATAACAAAAATATTTTTATCAGCAAGGATCGCCCAATATAGTGTTATCTTAATCTCGGGTTTCTGAGACACGCGGCTGAGATGGATGATATTCGACAAGAAACTGGATATTAAGATATATAAGTAAACATGTTTGAAGATAGTAGACAGAAATAAGTGATCGTAAAGAGTATTCTCAAATATGCTTAGTCAGCATTGTGTTAGTAACCCTTCTCATTTCGAGAAGGGACCCACGGCAATGGTAATGAGTCAATAATTGGAGGATTTTAAAACGAACACCAGAGCCAACAAAGTCAACGGTTGCAGTAAACTACCTCAAAACCTATCTAAAGTTCCGGCAATACCATTAAACAACTGAGGTTCTCCATTTTTTTAATCTATCCCTTTTATATCTATGCAGTTTGCATATTAGTGGATAGTGAGCATGCAATCTTCATTAAATTGATGTGAAATAGTCATTGCCTTTTTTGGATATCTGTGAAACAAAATTAAATCAGTCTATGATCTGATTTATCTCTCAGCCTTATACCCATTCTAACCAGAACACGTAAGATACACACACTCTATAAGCTCTTATGAGTGAAACCACAGAGAGTTACCTTCCTACCGATTTTGTAACACAAATGGTCATTTGTGTAACAAAACAGTGTGAAACTGTTACTTCGCACTTATATTGACAACTCATTTTCAATTATACACCACACAGCACATTAAAATGTAGGCGATTCGGAGTTCGGAGACACGTTTTAGAAACGATTTTTGCTATGCCAACGACCTCAACAATATATATTTTTTATCGTGTGAAGTTAGCAAACGAGCATACTGTCCACCTGGTGGTACGTGGGAAAGCGGCCCATAGTAATCATCCCTAAGTACAGTTAAATCGTACCTAAGTTTGATCACACATTGCTAACCCTGAGGACTAAGATGTTCGCCTCGTATTTGAGTATAGCCGGCAACCACGCCTCTCCAAACTGAAACACAAATTAATAAAGGATTATGAGGGCGGCAGCGGGACATCCCCGGTCGAAGTAGACGAGTTCTACCAAAATACCGCGCGCAAAATATCGCGAATATCCGTACCAGGCGTGAATAAGTTGATAAATCGAAAATGGAAATTTTTCAGGGCAACCATTTTAAAGTTCCAAGTTGTTTCATATTTTTCATTCAAATTCACAAGTTTGGTGTGCGGTAGAACAAACCTGTCGACTTATCAACGTATTCACGTATTGGTACGGATATAACGTGTGTTGTGTGGTGCACGATGGAGCACGTTGGCCCAGTTACTTCTTCTTGCTCTTCCCGAGCGTGAGCGTGTGGTGCGGCTGCGCGCCCTGCTGCTTGCGGCGGTTGAGCTCGATGGTGTCGTCCTCGATCTTCTTGCGCAGCTCCTCCAGCCGCTTCTTCTCCTCCGTATGGTCTTTCTTCAGCTTGTCGAATTTCGCGTGCAACTGGAAGGGATCGTGAGTGGATGTTAGCGGTACATGAGATATATTTGATAATACATAAACTACTAACTGACATACCGTGTGCTTCGACTATGTAAACAGAAATTATGTTTTTCTGCTAGTAATAGGACACGTCTGTCGGGAACCCAACAAAATAATATTAATTTTATATTATTAAATATCTGAGCAACTAAAAGCCAACGAACATAACATATTTGTGACTAGTGTCTATGTCAGTGTGGGTGGCTATGGCTAACGACTAGCAGTTTGTATCCTATGTATGCAAGTGCGTTCCTTCTCAATAAAGTTGTCAAGTGCAATAATTACTTCAAGCATTTTTCATCACAATACCAGCTACAAAACATGGTCCTTCGAGCCGGATCTTTAAGAAGAATTCAGGCACACTTTCAGTCTAGACAAAATGTTCGCGTCATTGCTCTACGTTTGTAGTTAAGTAGAATAAATAGACGATTAGGTAAACTGGCTATTTAATTTCCTAAATATTAGCTAATACAAGGAGTAATTCATGTGCGTACTGAAAATAAATGACTTTATGTATAATTACTTATATTGTTCAATAGTACTACCTTTTAAGTAGTGAGCTCATAAATTCGAAAGGATCAGGACAGTTATACCTCCTTCTCGGCCTCCTTGAGTTCAGCCTCTTTCTCCTTGACGCGCTGCACGAACATCTGGCGCATCTCGTCTTCCTTCTGCTGCAGCTCTGCCAGGTGAGCGCTGCGCTTCTGTTCGAACGTCTGCTGGAACGACACCTGGAAACACCATTTCACAATTTTAAAGCGTAATCATTATTACGAACCACACGTAGCCCTGTGGCTTCTTTGGAATTGAATCAATCTATAAAGTTAACGCAACATCGGACAGGGTCGGGTGTTGGGAGGGTGACTGCTAGTGACTAAATTTCGTGCTTTGGGGAGCACGTTAATCCGTCGATTCCAGTTGTTCTCCATGGATGGCAGTTGTAAGCCATGTTGGAGATCTTATAGCCGGTTTGAAAACATCTAAAGTGGCCACTAACTCGTAAATCCCTTCACCAATTCGCAATGGAGCATGGTGGACTATACTCTAGGCCTTCTCCAGTTGTGTAGCGAGACCCGTGGCCAGCAGTGGCACATATAAAGGCTTACAGGCAGGCAATAATTATTGAATAAGTAACTGGGGGTTAACGTCATTTAAAAATGGATGAATGTGAAAATAATATTAAGACATAAAAAGATACGGATAAATGGATAGACAAAGGGAGATATTGAACAAGTAATAGGGGAAAAGAGAAGTCGTCTTCTTAACACCATTGTTCAGAAACGTGTTAAGAGGAATTTGAAGAAAGGAGAAGGGAAAAGATGTAAATATATAGTGATAATACTGACGGGCTTGTTGTCAGCGTCGACGTCGGTGAAGCCCATCTGCTGCAGGCGGCGGCGGCGGTACAGCTCGTAGTGGCGCGCGTGCGTCTTCTCGCGCATGTCCTCCATGTTCGTGCGGATCAACATCTCGCGCAGCTTCACGAAGTCGCAGTGAGACTCGTTCTCCACTGGAACGCATCATGTACCACATTCATCTTGGTGCAATCCACTCAAAATTGACATAATAGATATGTAGTTCGTTCAGTTTTGTAATATGATTGATTAAAAATAAAATGTAAAAAGGTAAAGCTTACGCCTTTTTGGGTCTGTGCTTTCTAGGATAGCAGCACATTAGCAACTACAGTATAATTTATTTCTCCGTGCAGTTTGGGTCATAAAACGTCGGAGCGTGAAACGAGTATTTTGCTCTCTCTCTCACTCATGGGCCTTATGGGCGGGCATAGTGATGCGCATTATTGTTGTCGATAAGCGTACTTAGTACGATTAGTGTATTTAGTTTTGTATACCGCTCCGCCGCCGGGCACCTGCTGTCGACAAACTGCACGGAGAAAAATAAATAAAAGTATAACACACTCGTAGTTTAAGATATACGCGATTGTAATTTAAGCTACTCAATGGCTTCATTTGCCTTCTACGTATACACATTCTTACATAAAGCGGCGAGACCATTGACTTAATACAATTGAAAATCAGCACTACTACGAGTCTAGTTGGTTACTTCGTCTATGTGTACAGGCCTCGACGTATCCATGAACGTCGTTACGTCATGGATAAGTTTTATATCATTTTAATTTTTTTATGTCATTTTTAAGTTCATGTGTGAGATTATAAGCAGTATAAACAGATCCATTTCACAAATATTCAGTACGTATTTCTTTTGCGTTAAGTGATTCTCATTAAATGTTATTTCTAGCTTGGCAAATGGTTGGTTCTGTTCTGCGACGAAATCAATTTGCCGGATATGGATCAGTACGGCACACAGCGAGTCATCTCGTTCCTGCGACAGCTTCTTGAACACAAAGGATTTTACCGCGCCAGTGGTGAGATGTTATTCTAACCTTAATTGTTACTCTCTCTCTTAATTGTTAATCTCTTATAATTTGTAATATTCAATCTAATATTATTAATTTATGTCTCATATTATAGTTAATTAATGATTTTTTAAAATTAAATTGTATCTAAAAGTTTTGCAAACTGAAGAATATAATAAAAATATAGACAACCGTCTCCTTTCACATATCAATAAAGTGACAATTAATCTGTTCAATGTAATTACAACCGTCAAAAAAAATCCTCTTTCCATGAACTGTGGTACTAATAGGACGTTTGTTTCTAGATCACTCTTGGGTTCACCTGGAACGCATCCAATTTGTTGGTGCCTGTAACCCGCCCACCGACCCCGGCCGCAAGCCGTTGTCCCATCGTCTACTGAGACATGTACCTGTCATATATGTGGACTACCCTGGAGAAATGTCTCTGGAACAGGTGAAGTTTGAAATTCTAATTAGGCATTTTTGAATACTAAAATGAATATGCTTCGAAATATAACTACGACAACACACTATGACAACATAACCTTATTTTTGTCTTAAAGTAGTATGAGTTTTAATTTGACCAGTTCTTTTGTAGATGTATTGGTAAAATAAAGCACATAATGTAGCATGCACAAGCAGATGCAGATTAATTTCTACGTGTATACGTAGTATTCTAATATACTTCGATAGGTCAGTAATCTTGTATTCAGTAACCTGTAATTAACTTTAGGTAGGAATAGGATTTATATTCTGTTCCTTTGTTACTTCAATTTGAATTTGGACGTCAATTTTCAATGAATTACAGGGGATTTCAACTCTTTAAATTAGAAGACCACTTGCCCACAGCAATTATGTTACAGGATTTTCTAAGCCCTTGTCAAGACATGTAAAGATTGCAGCTAATGTAGAAATACATTTATTATAATAGATCTACGGGACGTTCACTCGCGCGATGCTCCGCATGCAACCAGCACTGCGCGGCTACGCGGAGCCGCTGACTCAAGCCATGGTGAAGCTGTACCTGGCCTCGCAGGAGCGCTTCACGCAAGACATGCAGCCCCACTACGTATACTCGCCCAGGGAGATGACGAGATGGGTGCGCGGTATCTGCGAGGCTATACGGTAGTGCTGAACTTTCTTAACTGAATTTCAAGGATGCTTCTTACGTTAGGAGTATGTTTGTACGTTACTTACGTACGTTAAGTAGCAGTACGTACGTTGGAATGACAAATTACGTAATGTGTATTGTACTGTTTCCATGTTATTATTATAATATAAAATTTTCACTGCTTTTATAAATCTTTTGACAATGTTAAATATTTTACGAACGGACACACTTAATTACGAATAATAATTTTAGTTATTGGAATAAATATCAGTATGAAATACAGTACAACGTAAATTATATAATTTTATTAAATAAAAACGTTTTTTTTACAATTAAACATAAATAGTTTTTCATATAATAAAATTACAATAATCACATAGAATAAATATTGCGAAACTTATTAATAATTTGATTTTAAACAGGCCCTTAGACAATTTAAGCGTGGAAGGTCTTGTGAGGCTGTGGGCGCATGAAGCTCTTCGATTATTCCAAGACCGTTTAGTCGAAGATTCGGAGAGGCAATGGACCGACGAGAACATCGACAATGTTGCGATGAGATTCTTCCCAGGTTAGTCGCAAAAATAAAAACTTGAAAGAATTAACATATTTTGGTTTTAAACGTTACTGTACATATGGGTTCACGTAATGTGTTTCAAGTTAGTATTTAGAGTATCAAAGTAAATCTAATTATTTTTTATTTGCCTATTTTTGTTCATGGCCTGTAGATTACTTTATGTGAACTGCAATCATTTGATTAATTTTCATAAAATTAACCATTTATCTTTGTGAATATTTCCTTACCTTTCCTATTATTATTCTTGTTACTTTTGTAGGTATCAACAGAGAACAAGCTTTGGCACGCCCCATATTATACAGTAACTGGCTAAGCAAAGACTATGTTCCGGTACAAAGAGACCAGCTTCGAGAATACGTAAAGGCTAGATTGAAGGTATGTTCTTTTTCCATATGGCATTATATACTTACAAGTTGTTCTGCTATAAATATATATTTAAACCTTTGCTTAGTATTTCTTACTTATCTACTTGACTCTACGGCGACGGACTTCACAACTGTACCACGCTACTACCACAAAGATTAGTGTAGAACCAACTGTATACATAAACGTAATTCGTTGAACGTATGTAACCAGTGACCGATCATGAGTTCTGATCGCCCTAGGCTAGTTATGAGGACGCGTCTCCGCCAGGTGTTTGGTCAGCATAAAAATTAGTTTCGACTTAGTTGACTGATATAAAAAATTTAACATATTTCATACTAGGTATCTATAGATGTTTTTAGATTAATCTGCAAGTGAATTTAACGTTATCATCAAAGTGGCATTTGCAGGGTAAATTGCGTGCGAGAACACGATTCCTGCGCGCGCTCCCGATTCTCGCGTCCTAGGCTGTAGTCTAAGGGTTAATCAGGCCCTGTATGTAATTATGTGTGCTGTTCCACAGGTGTTCTACGAAGAAGAGTTGGACGTGCCATTGGTACTGTTCGATGAGGTGCTGGAGCATGTGCTCCGTATCGACCGAATATTCCGTCAGCCGCAAGGCCACTTGCTGCTCATCGGCGTGTCCGGCGCTGGTAAGACCACGCTCAGCCGATTCGTCGCGTGGATGAACGGGCTCAGCATCTTCCAGATTAAAGTGAGTTTTGTTGTTTCAGTTTTATTAATTATATATTATATAAAATAGTATATATTATAACAAATGTTGTGCCAAAACATACTGACTGTATTACACAATTTTGTGACAGAAGGACATTAATAATGATCTGTTTTAATATCACTTTTGAGATTTGACTGCGATAGTATCATATCTGAAGTGTTGAAGACCCGCATGGCTATGCGGTTAACACACCGGTCTGACACGCAGAGGATTCCGGGTTTGATCCCCGGCCAGTCTGAAATCTAAGTGACGAATTTAGATTTTTTGGCGTATATGTATTGTCTTGGTGTGTGTACATGGCACCCACGAGCTGTGGCTGTACTCACAGCCAGTGTAGAAAGCATCTGTATGCTGATTAAGATAGGGTGGTTTTGACCCTCGTTTGTTGCATCCTTTATATACTTTACAATTCCCACTCAGGTACACAACAAATACACAGGCGCGGACTTCGACGAAGACTTACGATCAGTCTTGAGACGTGCAGGTTGCCGAGACGAGAAAGTTGCGTTTATCCTCGACGAGTCAAACGTACTAGACAGCGGCTTCCTAGAGCGAATGAATACGTTGCTTGCTAACGGAGAGGTGAATAGATCAATTACAACTACCTAAAGCTGTTTATACATTGATTCCATTCTGTATACAAAATGTATGACAAATTTCCACTTTCTAGGTACCTGGATTGTTCGAGGGTGATGAATTCGCTGCACTTATGACTCAATGCAAAGAAGGTGCCCAACGTGAAGGGCTCATGCTCGATTCAAACGACGAGTTGTACAAATGGTAAGTTGTTTTTTTATGAAGTTTTGAAATCGAAAATATCACTTATTTTATGTTACGATAACGGGATTTGTGTATGTAGTGCTTTAAATTAAATTCACGAATCTTTCAATAGGGAATACTACTCAATTTTAAATTATTCATAACGCAAAACGTTATACGTACCATGATAATACTTTCTAAGCTGTAATAATTGTTATCCAACCTCTATTTACAACATTATATTTACATATAGGTTCACTGGGCAAGTGATGCGCAATCTGCACGTAGTGTTCACAATGAACCCGTCGTCGGAGGGCCTCAAGGACCGCGCGGCCACATCCCCCGCCCTGTTCAACAGATGCGTGCTCAACTGGTTCGGAGACTGGAGCGACGGTGCCCTCTTCCAGGTAATATGTTTAATGATTAACATCAATTACATTAAGTACAGTTCTTCTTAATTAAAACAATACGACCTGCGTGGTGCGGTGACCACTCCGGTCTGACACGCAGAGGATTCTGGGTTCAATTCCCGGTTAGTCAAAAATCTATGTGATGAATTTAGATTTTTGTTCTGGGCCTGGGTTATTTTTATATCGTCTTTGTGTGTGTGTACATAGCACTCACGACACAGGGAATCTTAACGTGGGGCTATAAGTATGGAAAGCGTCTTTTTTAATATTAAAAAAAAAAGACGCTTTCTACACTCATAGGGTTATTATTCAAGTTTGGCATGCAAACATTTTTAAAGTCTCGGGGAGGCTATCTATCCTAGCTATTTATTAAGATCTGGTAGAGATTTAGTTCTTGAATGAATTTCCTTTATTGTTGACGATGCGCTATATAGTATGTTTATAAGTCAACGTAACCGATGCGCCGTCGTCAGGTGGGCAAGGAGTTCACGACGCGCATGGACCTGGAGTCGGCGGAGTACGTGCCGCCGGAGCAGTTCCCGGCGGCGTGCGGCGAGCTGTGCGCGCGGCCGGCGCACCGCGAGGCGGTCGTCAACGCGTGCGTGTACGTGCACCAGACGCTGCACCGGGCCAACGCGAGACTCGCCAAGCGCGCGAACCGGACTATGGCTATCACGCCCAGGTATACACCACTCTAGACCATCACGCCTAGGTATACACCGTACACCAACAACTGTTGATCATACATAAGAGTGTATGGTCTTCATAAATAGCTATAAGTAATATAACCTTATTATACTAGCGTAACACAATATCATTTAGAAAGTGAGCGCACAATGTTTCTGTGTTCCCTTCATCCTGCTTTCAAGGTCTAAAAATTCTCCGCAAAATAATACTACAATGCCTGCCATCTACTTGCAATAGGTTAACAGTCTGCAACTCTTATATAGTTGGCGATGCGGTCATGATTTAATGGCGATGTCCTACATTACTGTCATGTTGCCACTCATGCCTTATTTTTAACCAAAATATATTTTTTATGCATAAATATTACGAAATGAAATTAATTATAATGAATTTAATTTAATACAGTTAATCATTATATCAAATTAAATAAATTAATTGTAAAAATATAGGAACACATGCCCACAACATAAAGCCTTAAATTAATTTAGTAGTCTATCGGATAAGTTATAGAACTGAAAACACTTGTATGTTCAGACCAATATCGTACTTACAACATTGATTGGTATTTTGGGACAGACATTGTTATAATAACATGTCAATAATATAAATACATACCAGACACATTCCATCTTTGTACATAAAAAAGATAAATATATAAAATTAAAATTTGTCCCTGAGATTACCAAATACCTGCACTGTTATAAACTCATAGTAAGCGTATTTATAAGATATGTACTAAACGAGATAACTACCGTGTGCTTTCCAGACACTACTTGGACTTTATCCAACAAATGGTGAAACTATACGCCGAAAAGCGGGCCGACTTGGAGGAACAGCAGCTCCATCTGAACGTCGGCCTCGGGAAGATCGCTGAAACCGTGGAACAGGTTGAGGAAATGCAAAAGAGTCTCGCTGTGAAATCACAGGTAATGTAACATGTAACAGTGATATATAAAATAAGAAAACAATTGTCATGAGATATTTTAAAACAGTATAATTATTTGTTGTTCATGTTTTTATATAATAATACCTACTTTACTAATAAATGCACTGCGATCCTATGCTCTGCCCCTATGGTAATCCAAAAGTGTAAAATGGAAAAAGTCATGCAATGGGAGGCCAGTTATTATTTGCCCCACCCAACAGACCATTAAAAGTTACAATTAAACATTACCCGTAATAAAGATTACAATAATATATTTCAAGTAAAATGATTTAATGGTTGTGAAATACTTATTCATGGTGTATAAAATACGGATTACGGTGTAATCCCGTATATGCTAATAGTTCCAACGTCATTTAGATACTAAGCGAATGAAATATAGTTCTAACATTAATTAGATACTCAGTAACTGAAATAAGAGGCACAAAATGATTATTTCAAAGGAACTTCAACATAAGAACGAAGCCGCGAACGCTAAGCTCCGACAAATGGTTAAGGATCAACAGGAAGCCGAAAAGAAGAAGGTGGAAAGTCAGGAGATTCAGGTATGACATTGTAGTGAGAGTAGCTTTCATTTCAGACTATATTAACTAAGTAGAGTGGTTGGCTTAATAATAGACTGCTTAATTTTTGCAATCTTTCTGTATAAAAACAGGTGGCTCTCGAGAAGCAAACTAAGGAAATTGAAGCTAAACGCCGAGATGTAATGGCCGACCTCGCTCAGGTGGAGCCCGCTGTCATAGAAGCGCAAAACGGTTCGACTTTACAAATTACTTACATTGCATATAAAAACCTCGCAGTAAATTCATTTAGCTACAAGTCCAAACCATATATCCTCAGAGTCATGTAGTTGATTAGCTATTGATCATTCCAATATTAAAAGTCACTACGACGACTTCTATGTATGAACTTGTTCAACCGCTTATAAATGAGTTATAAGTAATAACACGTTTTCTTGAAATTTTTTTCTTCTAAATAACTTTGTGCAGTTGATCAAGTGTGTACTTTGATTATTACAAAGATGCCTAATCCAAATAAATGTGTAGTGAATTTGCCTTACTAAAACATGTTTTTGTAATTAACATGTTTTGATATTTCGCAGTTAAATTGTGTAACTTG
>DWJS01000466.1:0-11304 GCA_018248975.1 Codatractus imalena | reverse complement strand
CACGCCTAAGAGTTCTTAGAAAAAGTTCTCAAAGGTGTGTGAAGTCTACCAATCCGCACTTGGCCAGCGTGGTGGACGACGGCCTAAATCCTTCTCACTCTGAGAGGAGACCTGTGTCGATGATGATGATTTCAGCTTTGGACGTTTTCTCGATTTTGTCTATAGTCAGTGAAAGTGTTTGAATACGCTTACATATAAATCCATTAAAAGTAGCAAATAATAACGCATTCCATATGTAGGAACGGGATCTCTTCGACCAAGGGGCACCTTGATCTATCTGAGTTACATTGGAATGTAACCGCGGGTCGGCCACAGTTGAGGACTAAGTTGAAATGTTGGAATTTTCGCATGGACTAAAGAAACCTTACAAAGTAAGTTTTACCTGTGAAAAGGCTCATCAATACCATCAACTATTTTCTGGTTCACTGCTGGAACAGATCTCTTTTCAGAAAGAGAAAGGTTCTGGCTGTGGTCCAGCACGCCTGCCAAGTGCAGATAGGCTTCATACACCTTTGAGAACTGTTTTTATAGAACTGTTAGGCATGTGAATCTCCTAACAAGATTTAAGCTTGTGGCAATCAATTTGTAATATGCGCATAATATTAAAAACCAGTGATTCTTGTACTCCAAACCTCGGGCTCGCAGTGTTCAAAGCCGAATTTCAAACCAAAAGGCAATCGCTGCTCGTCAAGTTACTAATATTGTTAATTCTTTGTCACGTTTGTCCTAAACTAATATTCGAGTGTGCATTGAACTAGGAAATTCCCGAAAGTTCAAAAGAAAACACGGATTTTTTACGTACAGCGTATCCCGTCGCTGCGAGTGTGTTCAAACAAAAAACCGAGTTATACGAAAAACGAGAACAGTGCAGGCACGAACAACTTTTCCCGTCCAACAACGTTCCATCAATCAGAACAAATTGGAAGTGACGTGAGAAATGCGCGGATATTGTACGTTTAGTTTTTCACGGCTTACGTTTGACGCTTAAACATATTCTTCTATTTTAAAACCGTATATTTTTAAAGTGTGCAACTGTAACGTGGAGGTGGTAGAACGCTTCGTTGTTCTATCCTATAGGCACCGGCAAAACTATTTCTACCTAATAAGAGCAGAGTTAAGTGTTTTTAAAGGGTGTATGTAAATAAAGTATAGAAGTATAGAGTGTAAAGAAGGTATACGGAAGAGACAATTACACGAGATATGCAAACTTAGTCCTCGGGGACGGTAACGGATTTTTGGTTCTCTTCAGAGACGACTCTATTAGACTTGGCGATTATTAATGTCAATGGGTAGCAGTAACTTAATATCAAGAGAACTTTAGGCTGAAAGTTCGATTACGACTATAATTTTGCCATCCATGTTTTATGAAATAGAAGCAACGAACGAGCATGGAAATGGTCACTAGTCCTCTGTGAATTCTATAGTCGATACCAGATAAGATTGAAGTGTTTCATGAAATCCATCACAGATTCTTTTTAATCCCTGAGGACTAAGTTGGAATTTCTCGTACAAGCATCTCTCCTTACCACACCCTTTATAACAGAATACAGCAGAGCTCAATATTCTTATGTTACATTCTTAGACACCAGTACTCCCATATTTGATAAATTTGGGACAATGTTGTAGAAAATGATTTTTTGGAAGAAATTAAAATAATCTGTTCGTTGTTTGTATATTTGTTGATGCTTGTTTCTTAATAATGTCTATTATATAATTATTATGAAGCAGAAATAAAACGATTTTATTATTTAACGAATACAAATGCAAGCTGCGCATCTGAAATTACAAGCATCGCGTTGCATATTCTAACTGCCCTAGATCCATCCCGATTAAGATGAATAAATTGTGTTGAAACCTACTGAAACGCAAGGATTAATACTGTGGGCATCTGCTCAGGATTACATCTTGTTTATACATTATCTGTCAGTTTAAGATAAATATTAGTAACTGGACTGTAAAGTTGTATGCCCGTTAAATAACTGGCGGTTCATATATAACATGTATTATTAACATGCCTAAATAATTGCAATACAAAAATTGCGCTTAGACAATTCTTACAGCTGAATACTGCTATTATGTTGTTTTTACTGTTATGGTTAAGTCAAAATCTGTATGCCACGCGGGCGAATTAGCAGGCATTAGCTAGTATGTATGTATAAGTGAAAAATAAAAGAAGATAGTCGGCTCGAACTGGATTGAGAGAGCTCAACTTAGCGTATATGTTATAAAAGAACGACGTTATATATATCATTACAAAAGTTACACATGACATTACACGTTACACATGAAGTTACACGTTACACATGAACATAAAATGAGACAAAATTGCAATACACCTACTAAAATTTTAACGCAAACATCTCTAACTGATGGCAAAAAGCTCAAACTACAGATGATCAAACAACAGATTATCTTAAAACTTGGTTAAGAACACTCTTGAGGAAGTCACATTAAAAAAATCTAAACCAACGGGGTTCAACCGTTCAACGTTCACAGATAGGTTTGCAAAGACGTACAGATACACAAATGCATAGATACACAGATACAAATGTAAAATATATAGCACTCTGCGACTGGGGTTATAAACCGACTTTAGTACAGACCGACCGCGTTAAACGCCGAGAAAAATATGAAAAACATACGATACGTCTCCATAACGCAGCATATCTAACAAGTGTGCCCGTCGATACAATTTAAACTTTTCCGCACCAATGAGCACCGCAGAACCCTTGCTGGAATCTCTACTCTCTTTATAGGATATAAAAAATAATACAATACTCAGCCATGACCACAGAGTCACGTATTTCTGAGAGCTTCCCGCGCTTCGTCAATGCAAATTACCGCTCATTTTTCGATGCGGGAACTTTAAGTATTTTAATAATTCGTAGTTTAACTTAATCACATCAACCTACAACGTGCTCTATCTTTGAATTTTTGGTAAGGGACATTTCCCTCCAGGCAAGATGATCAGCCTGGGGAGCGGCCCTGCTCCGATAGCTTCAGTTCGAACCTTGTATATATGCAAGATGTCAAGGAAACTTCCATAGCGTGATTCAGGTTACTTGTGGCGCCATGTCTTGATGAGTTACGAAAGATCGGTTACAAGTCCTATCAGTGTCGGTTGAATCATTTTGGAAATAAGTAGATACGTACGTCAGATAGTTAAAATTTTAACAAGTCTGTTTTAAAAAATACGTTCAAATCCGGAGCTAGAAAAATGATTCCCAAAAATATAATGTACTCTAATGCAGAACGATATATAAGTAGGTGTTCATATATCGTAGTTGGTACGCACGGCAACAATGCTATCATTTCCTTATGTATATTGCTCTATGGTCGCGACCAATCCCAAACGTGCCCCTGAAGTATCGTTTGGACACTGCCTCTTCAATATTTCCTTACAAATAGACGCATGAAGGAATTGAATCACTGCATGTTCATGGGAATAACACTTCTAATCCACTTTGATAGGAGCTACGTTCGGATAAAATGGATATTGTTTGACAGCTTCGCAGCGACGCGAATGCCGCTTTTAGGATAGTTGCATTGAGATCAGAGATTAAAAAGTAGTAAAAAGCTTCGTGGATCGACTTCGGAGGCCCCAACTCAAAAACAGAGTTAAGTATTGGTGTGTTATGGTTTGCAAGATGTGGTAAGAGATGCACTTATACGATACATTTCAGCTTAGTCTTCAGGGGTAGATACCAATCGATGTAGCCGATCTAAAATAAAATGCTATCGCCAATTCTGTCAGATGTCCATGAGCTACAGATAACTTGTCACAAGTTGTACCGCATTCTCGTTTGCTACTCTTATAAAAAAAAGAAATGTAAAGCTAAATGTTCATAGACCAGGCGTCCATAACAGTTTGAAGGTAACATAATCAAGTTAATGAGATGGTTGTTCGTGTTTCCCATTTATTCTGTCAACAGTCGATCTCGTCTTGGGATCAGCCAGAGAGCTTTTCTTTTGAGTTACTTTGTAATCTTGCAAAATGGCTGGTCTGACGGAATTTCGTTTTAATGTAAGAATGACGAGCTGGCTTTACTCGTTTTGTTACGAGTTGCCAGAGGGAGATGGACTTTCTTTTTGTTCGTTCGTCCCTTTGTGCAAGACACCCACAGGGGTAGGCTTAGACTTCATTTTCTTATTACATCTACATAATTGTTCGTCAATTTATAAGGAAACTTGAGGATTTATGAAACACTTAAAATGTATAGCCAGTTGTAGCCACTCTTTACACATATTTGTGAAATATATATACAGGATGTAAATGTATTGAGTGGCTGCAACGTTTTTATGTGTTACTTCTGAGTATGAATCACTCCTAACAGATTACCACTGGACCACGTTGCTCTAATGCGGATTAGTGGATAAAGGAGGAAAGATTTAATGGCGACACCGTCTTTTTGTGTACTTTTTAAAATGGTTTCTAACGTTAAGCCACACTTTGCTTGAGACGTAAGATAATTGACGTAAAACGTCAATTGGAAGACCGTCACGAGTCCAATTTGTGCAGGATTTTCATGCTTACCCGAACTGAAGTAACATGATAGTATTCTCCAAGCCCTTGCCACGGGATTCTATTATAAATTTTTTTTCATCCCCCGTATTTTATAAATTTAATATATATTAAAAGTGGCCCGGTGAATAGACCATCTCTACCGGAAGTTGTTTGTCGTCGCGTCCGCTTGCGCTCCTCGTTTCCGGTGGCGGGCGACGACTGAATTCTTTATCACTCTTCAAAATATTTTCGCTGTTCGTTATCTGTGCAACGTAAAAATATTTTGTCGTGTTACGAAAATACATTTTGGAGGGAAAATGATGTTTCTCTTTTATTTTAAATGGAAGTAGAATCCTTGTTACAGAGTGGTACTAATTGCTAATAAGAATAACTGTCAAAACAGATATCATATACTACTCAAGGTAGTGTATGATATTTGTTTTTGGGATTGATGCTGGGTTTAAGACTATTATAATAGTAATTATAGGTGGTATAGACTAAACCTGAGTTCAAATGAATGTCGACATCATTGACAGAGTGGACACCGTACCGGTCTGATATGCAGAAGGTTCCAGGTCCGATCCTGGGCCAACGAGGCATCTAAATGACGAGTTTGTATGCCTGGGTCTGAGTGTTTGTGTGGTTTTTGTGTGACTGTGTTAAACTGAGGTAAACCATAAAAATGATATCACTTAACAAAGTTCAACGACCGTATTGTACTAAGGATACAAATTGAATAATATCGCTTTATAAAAGTTTGTCTATTAACTGCAAATGCTTTCATTGTTGCCGACGTTATAACTTAACGGTCAAAGTTTATTAGTTAAACAACTTGAATGGGAAAAGTTGATAATTACAGTGTTGTTAATAACAAGGAGCTTATTGTAAGAGAAACAAAAGAATTTCAAGTGTATTACAATAGTTCAAACGAGTAATAGGTTATTTTTAAGGTTCTGCACCCAATGGGTGCCGACGGAACCTTACAACTATAGTTTTCCTGTTCGTCTGGCTGTCTGTCTGTTTGACCGTATGCCATAGGGCTGTTATAGGTAGATACTTGACATTTTGCTAACTTCACATTGGAGGACTGGAGGACATCGAAGGACACACCTTTAAGAACATTTTTTACAGAACTTTCGGCCATACATAATGTTTCGCAATGTTTTTACTCAACGGTAAAATAAATAATCTCAATGATTGATGAAATTCAAAGACATTATTTCATAAATCACTAGTTTCTCTCCCCGACTTGGCCCGCGTGGACTGAGATAATTTATAAATTTACCAAAACAGTGCTATATTATATTATGTCAGCACTAGTATGTACATTAGAAGGCACACTTATTAAAAAAGATTTCAGGATAATCTATCAAAAATAATCAATTATTTCAGTGTAAACAGATATTTTTTTAACCACAGTAATCAATAAAAAATATGGTTTATGATATAAAATACGATGTTTTTTCCTTTTTCTTGTAATAATTAAATTGATTTACATAAATATCCATAATTATTGTTGTTACGTCCAAGGCACTTTACCTTTAATTTTAAACTCTGTCAATAAAACGAAATTCCATTCCATAATACTTGACACACAATATCCCAACAACAAAGCCTGTAAACGTTTAAATGTCGACTAAATAACATAGGTAGGAGCGGAGTGCGAATTAATTTCGGCCTCCAAATTAAATTTAGTCCCGAATAATGCCGCAATTAACGAGTAAATTTATTATGAATTTTGTGAACTAACGGGTATTGATCAATAAATCGGTAAAGTTCGAGTTGGACTCACAAACGAAGCGTTCCGTACCACCATTTTTAAGATCGAACAAAAACGTCAAACAAGAAGCTGTATGTAGCTACAAGCGCGATATACAAATACATGCGAACATCGTAACAAAATATTACGACACCACACTTCATGTAGGCACTTGCATGTCGCCGCAATTGCACAACACATATATTCATATAGGTTATTATTGTTTAATGCTTTTATTCTGCTCGTACCTCTTTAAGGTGTACAATACTGTAAAACATTATTTTGATCTATCTCGTAGGGTTCAGCCAGCGTTTGCAATATAAGCACAAAAAAATTGTATACAATATTTACGACATCACATTAGAAACCTATAAAATTATCAGTGTTTTTGTACTATGTTATGCATGTATTATACATATAAACCTTCCTCTTGAATCACTTTATCTATTAAAAAAACCGCATCAAAATCCGTTGCGTAGTTTTAAAGATTTAAGCATACAAAGGGACAGAGAAAGCGACTTTGTTTTATACTATGTAGTGAAGAACGGCTGGATCAATTTTAATAATTTTTGATTTTTTGGATTTATTTTCTTCCGGGATATGATAATAAGTATTGAAATATGATATTCATCAATAAAAAAATGTAAATGAAAAACATTAACATTTTATAAATCGTGTAACAAAACGCATCTGACCGCTGTCGTCATGTTGAATTTGGTTTGTTTTGAAAATAACGCATAACGTTGAAATTTCGGAGGCGCACCTTTTTAAATTCTGGCGATTTTCGCCAAACACTGCCAGTAATTCCAAGGCCAACTGCTGCCGATAAAATAAACGCTTTGCTCATCATCATCAAATATATGGCGCTGTGTGAGGAAACTTCAGCTGACAAAATACATGTGAATTGCATTGCTGAACGATACATAAAGATTTCTCTGAGCAATTGCTGACTATCGGTAATGTTCGAGTTCCTGTCGACGAATCGAATGGATTGATTACATTTCCTCCAAGTTTCTGTAATTTTGTCTCATTAAAAGACGAATTCATTGACAAAGTATTCCCAAACATCATTGCTACCCACAAACGAATGGTTGAGTTATACGAGCAATTTGGCGGCTAAGAATAAAAATGTGGATGATTTTTAAATTTCATAATTCTGAATGGTATCATTGGTACACTGCATTCATTCAAATGTTTAAGCTGCGTAACAACGGTGATTTTTAAACTTCTTGGATGTACCTGCCTTACCACTGCACAATTAGCTACATACTAAAGGTTGTTCGGTAGTAATTATTCTTCAAAACCTAAACCAACCAAACTTATGCAAAGGAACGTGTTTGTTAATAAAGGGCGCAAGAACGCCTAATAACAAAATTAAAAATGTCGTGTATGATAAGTGCTTCACTGAAGCGTGCATGCACTAAATGGCTAATGGCTAAAAAAGTAATTTTCTTGTTGGCACGTCATTACGATACTTTATTTAATTTCATTTACTTATATTTAGACGGTACGCAGTTCGCCGGATCAGCTAGTTTAGTTGTATAAAATGTTAATGTGTTTACGTGCAGACGAAGTTTCTGAAGTTTAATAATTTAGTTGTATATAATGTTAATGTGTGTGTGTGTGTGCGTGCAGACTGGGACGACCCGCGGCTGTACACGCTGTCGGCGCTGCGGCGGCGCGGCGTGCCCGCGGCGGCCGTGAACGCGTTCTGCGGCGCGCTCGGCGTCACCGGCGCCGTGGCCGCGCTGCACCCCGCCGCGCTCGACGCCGCCGCCCGAGACCAACTCAACGTCGCCGCGCCCAGGTGACCTTCGCCCTTCAGACTATTGCCCTGCAGACGGTAGCCATTTAACTAACTGATGGATTTTGCTCAAAGACGCAAACGGTGCTGTGACAGATATAGCTCCACAAAGACCTTCGGCTTGCAGACGATAGCCATTTAACTAAATGATGGACTGCTTTGCTCAAAGACGGAAACGGTGCTGCCATGGCGAAACGGTTGTCATTTAAAGTAGCGAAGGACGTAATAGTAGTTAATGTTTCATGTAAAAGAATTATGCAAAAACTATACTGCAAAAGTTATAAAGATATGCTATTGTATGTTATCATATAAAAACTAAACTGCAAAAGCGAGAAATTGAGAAATACGAAAGAAATTTCTCAGAAGAAATTTTTCTGAAGAGAAATACGAAATATCGTTTAAAGAAATATGATACCGCTTCAAATTTAGTAATAGTAGATTTTAAATGAAATTTAATGTTTATAACGTTATGTACTTAAAATGCCTTATAATGATGGTTTTCCTGTGCATTCAATAATAATTTATGTTTCTTTGCAGAACCATGGTAATACTGGAGCCGCTAAAATTAACAATAAATAATTTCCCAAGCGACAAGCCCATAGAAGTTACGGTTCCCGATTTTCCAAACGAACCAGAAAAGGGGTCTCATAAAGTGATTTTGAACAAAGTGCTTTACATTGAAGCTACAGATTTCATGGAAAAACCGGAGAAGGCATACCGACGCCTAACGCCAACACAGTCCGTAGGCTTGAGGCATGCCGGATACGTTATAAAGGTACGTTTATTAATAGCTTTAACTTCACCCTACCGTAATACGAATCAATGACATAAGTTCATAACCGACGTCCTAATATCTTCAGAATTGTTTTAAGATACGATACGATCAAAGAAAAATGGTTATTTAAACAAATTCACGTTCATAAGCGCGCAAAGTTCAGAGGCGTGTGTAAGTCGTAACTAGTATTCAAAGTCTGTAAAAGAGTTATAAGGAAGATTGCTACGGTCAAAATTTTATGCGCAAGGTGAGCATAAAATTCGTATGGCAAGTTAAACTATCATTAAACATTTTTGGATTCTATCTACCTCCATCGATCAATAGGACCTATGTGGTGGAAAATGCTCTAGTTCTACTCCATATTTTGGAGTGTGATCCGTGCCATATAGTGGGATATGAAGAGGGTTTAACAAATTTGGCTAACATTTTGTCAATGACTTCCTCGATCAGAATATGATTTAAAGTTGAATCAGTCCAACAAACAAGATTTAGGAGCTAAGCTAAATCTTTATACAAAATGTAAACTATATCTATTTGTTTATTTTTCAGGTATCCAAAATTATAAAAGACAGCAAAGGAAAGATTATAGAGATTGAGTGTACCGCAGAATCCAGTGAGAGCGCGGAGAAACCTAAGGCCTTTATTCACTGGGTGTCCGAACCTATTACGATTGAAGTGCGATTGTATGAGCCACTGTAAGTGTTACTAAGTTATAAATTTGCCTCTTGACTATGTTTACACAGGAGTGCTGCTTTGCACAGCAGTTGTCGTCACAATGTTAATATAATTATGTGAATACGTTATGTTTTATGACAATGAACGACGTTTGCATTGTGTCTTGTATACTAATTAATTACTATTGTTCATTCACAATCCAATTAATAATTTCTGTATTATTCTTTTAATATATTATTATCGTAATACTTTAATGTTGTAATGCTTACAGAATAAATAGAATTTTTGTGGAAATCGTGTCATACAAATGAGTATTAAGTATCTGTTTAGTAGTCGTCAATTCATAGATAATCAGAGATATAAAAGTGTGTCTTACATCTTATAGGAAAACGGGGTATGTGGGCATAAAGAAAACAGTGTAGGATATCAAATAAGCCTTGATATTTATTAATCCTTTTTTACATGACACTGTAGGCCAGCAATGGCACACAAAAATGATTGCAGGCAATGGATAAAAGATTTTATAATATTTTATTTAAACCAAACATGATAACATTGGATATATATGAGGCGCCGCTGCCGAATAACAATTTTTTTATATTCAATATAAGTACAGATTATAAAATAAACTAATACATCACATTCAATTTTGTTTATTACAGATTTAAGCATAAGAATCCGGAAGACCCAAACGAAGTTCCCGGTGGCTTCCTGTCAGATTGTCGGGAGGATACGCTGAAGGTTGTAAACGCGTATGCCGACGTATCCATTAAAGGAGCTAAGGTGTACGACAAATTCCAGTTTGAAAGGATTGGCTTTTTCTCCCTCGATCCTGATACTACGGCTAAGAAGGTAAATATGTTTCAATGTACCATACATCTTTATACTTCTGTATACTTTATCTGTGTAGGGTTTAGTATACTATACTTTTTGGGTATGTACTTTGGTGGTTATGTAATTATTTTGTATTTTTTTGCAAAACTGTTCGAAACCGATATACATATATTCCGTGCGATACTCTAGGCCTCATTGATGGTAGGTAATTAGAAGAAACAAGTGAGAAAAATCGAATTCGTCTTTTTGCTAAATGTTCGTGGCAGCCCTAAATTACAATTGTTCAGCTGTCAAAACCATTTCCAAAGTACTCTAAAAAATATTTCGTCCTTTTAAAGATAACGTGATATATAAGTATCAATTATTTCTGTATTTTAAAGTGATATTTTTTGTATTACAAAGAGGTATATACAAATGATTGCCAACAAACTGTATGTACAGTTTGGCAAGACATAATTAATGTGTTATTATTATATTTTTGTACCATTTTATGTTTTAATAAATAAAAATAAAAAAAAAATACTTCATATAGTATAATTTCAATAAAACGTCTGAACTATCTGCTGGATTCTATAAAAAATCTGCAATATTTCATCTGGAAGATCTGGAAGATCATTAGGTAAAAGAAAAATATTGTCGCATCTACTAACTTTAGAGTGAGTAGCATAATTATACCATGTTTAATTATGATTTAAATATTCATCCGAATTTAGTATCAATAAAATGGAATATGGAATAATGGAAACTTTTTTTTTAATAAATGAAAGTTTTTTGTTTACAGATGGTCTTTAATAGGACGGTGTCGCTGAAAGAAGATACAGGAAAATAAGTTATGCAAGTTGTAGTACTAGAATCACAAGAATTTAAGGTTTCTCATTTTGTAAACATTTGCAATAAATAATTTATTGAATTATTTTGAGTTTTTCTTAAAAATATTTAGTAATTCATTATTA
>DWJS01000465.1:0-11305 GCA_018248975.1 Codatractus imalena | reverse complement strand
AGGGAATCCTAGTGTGGGGCTATGAGTGTAGAAAGCATCAAAAAAAAAAAATGTATCGATGATTGATAATTTTTGGTTAAACCATCATCAATCGGTTGTCAGAGCCTCATTACTTTTCAGCAGGCACCACGTGCAGGTGAGGTTGAAATTTTCGACATAACTTTTGTTATGCTCATATGCAATCACCCGTACCTAGAGATTAGGCATAGAAAAAATAATCGTAATACAGAAAGCATACAATGGTAACAGGCAATCTAGCTTCCATGAATATGCATAGAATGGGTAGCGCAATATCCTAGGCCAGGTCAACCAGATGGAAGAGACGTCGGATGAGGACGTGGTCGATATCTGACTTGTATTCCTTTAATAATTCGCTCTCGTTCCATTGGCAGCTGTGACCGTAATTAATGTTGTACTAGATCATTAAATAGGACTTTTTACAATCAATATCACTTTTTTCAATGTCTGTTGTATTCCTTTCTGTCAGTTCTGTCTGTGTTAGTGCAGTACTGCAGTGCCTACAAACTACTAGGTGTCTATATTAAGTAGTTTACCAGTTACAAGTTGATCAGTGAAGCCCAGAAAACATGAACAAAGTTTTTATTTATAAAACTCTAAACTGAATTACACATTACACCTAGATATGATGGAACATGCAAACGCATTCATCTTATGTTTTTATATGGCACTACAATAAGTATTGTATAAAAGTGGGCAACTAGCGTCGCTGGCCCATCGCCCGACGTTACTTCTGCATGGCCTGCACCTATGGTTACATTGCGGTTTGCTTTGTAAATCTAATTATAATTATGAGTGATAAAAGTTATATATTACTGAAATAAGTGGGGCATTTGATAGTCACTGCAGCTCATGGTCATACTGATCTGACACACAGAGGGCTAAGGGTTCGAACCTAAGTCAGGCTACATGTGAATGATTTTAAATTTCTTTTCTGGATCGGATGTTTATATACTGTCATACTGGTCCGAGATGCAGCGGGTCCGGGGTTCGAACCTGAGTCGTACTATATATGAACGAATTATTTTTTTGTTTTTAGTCAGGTGTTATAGTGTAATACTGGTTTGACACGCAGTCCCGGGTTCCAACCTGAATCTGAATCTCTGAACCAACATCATAAATTTAAATTTCTGTTCTTGCTCAGTAGCTTGTATTATACTGGTCTGACGTAGCCGGTTGCGGGTTCAAAACTGAGTCTTGCTACATGTAAATGAATTTTCAGATCTGGTTGGTTGATTATGTATTCATCTCTGTGTGGTACTCTCTACGGAACTCTAGTTTGGGGCTAAGAGAATACAGAGCGATTGATAAATTATTCATTATGCAGCGCTTCGGTAAACGTGGTAATGTGGACCATTATTCGCCACGGCAATATGTTCGTTTATTATCTGGTAAAAATGTAGCTAGTATCAACGGGATTTCTTTTGTTTGATTTTGGTGCATAGTTTAATCCTAACTAACCTGGATTTCTGCAAAGCACTGATACTATTCACTATCTAAATTCTTGTAACCTCCATGACTGTATGAGACAAAAACTATGACTTTAATAACAAACCTATGAGAAAATACTCTAAGAACGTACAGTCATACAACACAATATTATAGTTGTTTTATATCAACTAAATTAGCAATTAAGCTTTAGATTTCATCAAAAACATCCACGTTCAACGTCGCATGTTCTACTAAGTACAGAGTACGTTGGCAAGCACTTGCTCTTAGTGTCGTAATTGTGAAATATAGCTCCGCAAAACTTAACCGGCGCAAGCCTTTCCACAAATGGTCGCCCGTTACCTTATATCATTAATTATGCCGGTAGTTTGCGGTTGCAAAATGAAATGTTCGTTTTATCGACACTGAATTGAATACACATTTGTAAAATACTAATAAATAAGATAAATCACGTATTATAATACGTTATACATCTTCAATACCACGACATTTCGACTGCCACCAAAAGTCTACGTACATTCCAAAAGTATAAACATTAATTTATTCGAAATTTCCAGGAATTAGTTAATGTTTCGTACGCAAAGAGTGCCAAAGAAGACCACCCGTTTGTCTGTCACAGTATATCTTTTAAACCGCAATATTTACACACCTGGATGTTTCACCGAGTTTTGTACTACTAGGCCGCTGAAACAAACGGAAAGGTCGAAATAAAAGCGTTAGAAAATAGTATTATAACAGTAACCAGACTTCTCTACGCAGTAACAACCTTTCCTAATAGATGACGCTCATGCCATATCTGTAAGACTATTGTGGATAATATAATTGTTTAAATTTGTTGTTATGGTGTTAAATATTGTTCGGTGATACGGAACCTTTAGAGTGCGACTCGCACTTGGTCGATATTATTTCAAGAATCTATCGAATCATTTGAATTAATGTGATAGTGATAGAAACTTCTAGATCGCACTGATATAGACTGTTGATCTAAGTAAAGATACATACACGTGTAATAGAAAACGTTTGTATATAAGGATGTTATCGTAAAAATCGTGCTATGCACATTTTTTTTGTACGGGACGCAAATTGATTTAGTAAATACATTTAAATCTGTTATCCAATCTGCTGTGGACATGTTGTCGAGCTCGAGCGTGATGATTCGCTTTGCGGGCAAGGCCGCCGGAGCTCGACTCGGCCCATACAAATTATACGTTTTGCCTAGATATCGCATCTAACCTAAATAGACGGGTAATAGTTATACGGCTACTGGTTATCTAGCATGTTGTAGATTTCTATTATCAGCGTTTCAAAAATAGTTTAATCTACTTTTTAAATCGGCGGCGGTCGTTAAAATGTTTGTAAATGAAATATTTATCTCCAGATCGAGTATTGCGATAACGTTTGTAATCGATTTTATTCGGCTTGTTAAGTAATTAGCGTTATGTAATTATCTATTAAAATGTCCGCTATCAAACATTTCTGATAAAAGAAAAATATTGTCCTTAGAGGCTTGTTCTTAATGATCGTTATCAGCGTCGCCGGCTTTGGCCAAACATTCGCTTGTATCAATATTTTCATGAGCGACAACATAAGCTGTTTCTGAGATGAGATTACACGTTGGGTACTGATGAAGACGAAATTTTTCAAAAAGACATTAACGTTAATAATATTTTCTCCATGCGTTACGTTCAGCTAAAAACAAATTTGTCTGCAACACACCTACATTTGTGTGTCACTGCTGGGTCACAAGTCTCTTTCCACAACAGAAGGTCTGGGGGGAGGGGGCATACTCCATCACACTGTTCCAATGCGGGTTAGTGGAGGGACGTGCGGGTTATTGGCCAACCGGCGTCGGATGTTTACAAGCCGCCCAAAAGACCTCATGTGGTTTAACGACTGGTATCCAAGGATAATAACCGGGTACGACGAGTTAACGTGCCTTCCGAAACACGGAAGTGCGCGTGAAAAGCCACTAGCAACAACAGCGCCCGATGAACATCTGTATATGTCTAATCAGGCCTTCAATTATGACACTTCTTCTCCGAATAAGGCATCTTTTTTTGATGTTGGATTTTTTTGTCTGCCGCTTTTTGTAATAATGTTAATACTGAATTCTAATGATTCTCATCCAATACTAGAATACATTTTTGAATGATTTCCCTAGTAGAGTCTAGAGTACACAGTCTTTTGAATAAATCCCCGCTATACAATTTGTACGATCTAACGTCTAAAAATATATTCCCACCTACATATAATTTATGATGTAATATAATATAGTGTAATAGTAAAATAAAAAAAATGATGGTGACCATCGAGTAACGAGTTCGACGAACGGTAATCTATCGTCAGATAAGTGCGCCACAATGCCGTCTCCTTGCCACGTATTGCGTAAACCTGAAGGAGCATTGGCCTGCGTCAGTGTGCACAATACGTTACATCGGCGAGGGATAAACAAATATAAACAATCACCGTTTGTCACGAAGACGTGTGCTCGATTGGACTGGATCGGCCGGACGCCAGGTCGGCTAAATTTAGTTGTCAACACGGCTCGACAATTCGCAAAACAAAACCTTTAACGACAGTCAAAATACACTCACACCTATTTTGTATTGTATATACATAATATGTCCGTGAATAAATATTATTTCTTTCTTCTTCTTTCTTTCTATTTCTGGTTAATAAAAACAGTTTTAGGCTTTGATATTGCTAGAAGTGTATGTTAAGGAAGTCACACTTTTATGAGCCATTCCAACTTAGTCTTAAGGAGTAGTAGCGCATATGTGGCTTACCTTGGGTAATCTCTAATCTCGACACTAATCCATCCGAAACTCTCTATATACTCCGACTCCGAATACTCTAATAATAATAAATAGATTACACATGTCCATCGGCACTTACCATCAGAGAGACGGCATACGCTTAGCGTTACATTAAATAAATAAGTAAATCACAATATTAAGTTACGAATTCAAAATATCCCCAATTGAAGATGAAAAAGAGCTGACGATATCTAAAAGACAAAGCACATTTTTTTGATACATATCTTAGAACATTCTCGATCAAGTCACCTTTCAAACAAAAATAACCCCAATCAAAATGGGTTCATCCGTTTAAGAACAACGATGCGACAGACCGACACTCAGACACACATGACTGTATATATAAATACACTCATTAAATTTACAATGCCACTTTGCATCGGGGATTAACAAAGCAGATTTGTTTATGTGAAGTTGAAATATTCAAAAATATTACAAAATGTTAACAATGGCACAAGTAACACAGCTAATTTTAATGTCGATCGACTAATAAAATACTATAATACAATGTATACGGCTGAAGCGAACGGCGAGCGAATTAAAAATAGCATAATGCAAAGTGTTTATTGCTCGTAGAGTGCGGCATACTAGAATATTTCGGTAATAAATATCAGTTGGTGAATTAGCTGTTTTTTGGCGCATAAATAATGCTCGCTGAATCTATTTCAATAATCTTAGATTCCCTGTCAGAATGTATGTAGAGAATGCTCTTAGAAGATGTTATTGATTGAAGAGTGCACTTTCGAACTTCAGCAAATAAAATATTCTACATTTATGTTTAGGTATTTTATCGATACTCTGGGTGCTTAATTATGAGCGGTCATGCTCTTTTATCCTTTTTAATTTTTGGGTCTCTTCATCAATATAGAACACCAGCCATATTATGACCATATTCAGAAGTTCTGAGAACTTAGAAATAATAATGTACGTAACGAAATATCTTTTCTAATGACACAAAAGTCGATGGGTTGGAATATGTATGAAAGTGTAATAATTTCCGAATATATAACGACATAATTGGGGCGAAATTTTAATAACACACCCAAATAACATACAATCGATGGATTGGAATCTACCAAGTATAAAATGATAATCATTTGCAAAATTGCATGTTGCATTCTAGTTATTTTACACACGATTTCACGATACCAATTAGACAACAATTTGTCTCTAGGCGTATCGTTAGCCCCCCGAGCGGCCGGACACGTACCCACCGACCGTCGTTCCGCAGTGCCATCACGAACAATGAGTTTGTAGTAATTAAACAACAATGAATGGTCCGTTTTGTTCGCGACAGTTTTTCAGCCACCATTCGTCCCCTTTTGTTTAGAACTGGGCACTATAATTGTGATACCATTCTGTGCCAAATGATCGCGATAATAACGCATCGCTCCAACGTTAGCACCAGGTATAAATCTAGGGTATTTGTCTGCGAAAATAGTGTCGTTTCTCGAAATAGTTAGAACATTTTAATCAGCATTGAGGTTAATATTAAATTAACGTACGTTTTAAAATTAACGTGTTACACGGTGGACATGTATACCACGCAAATGACAAAGAGGCCATATGTAATAGACTGAAAATTTACTAGAATTTAGATTCAATTATAAAAAAAAATGTTAATAAAAATCCTTTGCAACAAGTACCCCGTTAAAATGTAGTTTTCCTAGGCAGTTGAAAAGTAACTTAGGTTGCAAGTAAGTATACCCTTGTACCTATAGCAGTTCGTTCAACACTCTTACGTATTTATTATCATTAACTCCCCAGTATTATTGATAATCAGGGACTTATTAAACACATTAAAAACAACAGACTTCAATCGCAACTTATATTTGTTTGGGATTCTCATAAATTTACCAATATCTCGATCAATTTACCACACCTACGTTACCTAGTCTAGTTTGAGGAGTTTTATGTTGAATCATCGAAACGCAAGATTTTATACCAATGAGAAAACAGGACACTTTTGGAAAAAAAACCGTTTGATAAGATCCTCCCCTTTTTGAAATCATTCGAAAGGAACGGAAAATCTTTACACTTTACAACAAGCTCCATGAGCTGTGAAAAGTTTAAAACAAACGTAGATACATCAATAACCTCAAGAAAAACATTAGCAGTATCTGTGAACGAGGAGATGCGATTGCTAGTACTAGTGTGATTATTGCTGATGAGAAAAAATGCATAAGTACATTACAATGATAGCGACCTTGACATTTTCTAGGAGAACAATGAGTAAGTTGATCCACATTAGTCACGTGCGGAGTGTGACGTACGAGAGATCGTTAAACTAAGCTCTAAAGAGGATTAACTTTAGAATCAATTAAGTTGAAACGTGATAACGTATAGATATTATGATAAATTATATAATATAGGGTAAAGGTATAAGGTAAAGCAGTTTCAGGTTGTGAATTGACTTTTGTCTTCCTTGCCGAATTGTCACAGCAGAGCAAGTTTCGCAGAAGCAGAAAATTGTAGCAAATCACAAACGAAAAATGACTGTTATATAAAATAATACAATATATAAAAACATTTACATCGATCCCTGGTTCAAGTATTACGCAAGACAGATCTTAGTCTTTCCTAACCATTGTCAACATAAGAAAGCGAAGTTTAACCGTCTCTCCTCCCTCTCATACGCCTACGCAAGCATTAGTTTATATAATTTTCATAACATCTGCTCCTGCAATAAAATAATTACTGCTGAAGTACTCAGCATTCAAACCCCCATATCCTCAAAAATAACCAAGCTCCTTTGTGCCTTACGTAACACTTGGAATGACCTCTAGCGTGTAATCACTGATGTAGAAAACTATAATGAATTATTCGTAACAAAATAACAGTAAAAATAATACAGAAATCTCGGCATTCGTTTTATTGCTTCCAAGACGGTTTAGTAGCGCGGACAGTTGGAACAAAAAAACCTCAATCATCTCTACAATAGCGTGCGTGCCACGCCCTCTGCGCGCGCGCACACCGGACGTCCTTCGCACTGTCAAGGCCGCCCACACGCCGCACAAAACTCGAAAACACCTCGTGTTTACATTACACACGAAACCTTAAAAACCGGCTCTCGTTAACCACAATCGATACGCGTAACCTTGAGACAGAAACGCAGAGAACAGGCGGAGTAAACATTTGAAGAAATTTGAAATGTATACCATTATATAGTTTGAAAAGGCAAACAAATTGTAATAGTGACAGAAACAAAACATAGCTTGCATTATTGAAGGAAATACTTAAGGGGGAAGACACTTAGAGAAACAATTTTGATGAGATAAAACCTATAGCGTATAAGTGAAACAATCTAACGGAATGTTGACTTCTCGTGTCAGTCGAAGTGGATTTCAAAATAGACGCTGAAACTAAACAATGCTAAGTGGTAAAGCTAAAGCAATTCCATCGGTGATTCTTGGCAGCCACTGACCGAATTGCGCTAGAGAAACGAAAGTAAACATAAACAATTTATTTGTAAATCCAGTTACACGTCAACTATCTTACGACTAGATACATAACACTCTATACAAGTTAAGTAATAACAAAGTTTTTAAAAATAATCACCCATAATCCTATAGTAAAAGAATACTATATACCAAGCCTTGAATTAATGATACTAATTAGTCAAATGACGCCGTCAACATGAGCCTGACCAAATATTCTACGAATTGATACATACGTAGCTCGTTTGAGTGATAGATTGGTTTTATATATCTTGCAGCGGCTATGCAAATGCGTTCAACCTTGATGCTGGATAGGAATAATGCACTAGAGCGCTATTGAGTGCCTCTCAACACATGTTTGCTGATAATAATTTCGATCTGAACGGTATACGTTACAAATGTAACTAATACTTCAACTTTAGATTAGTATACTTAAAACAATTGTGTACATTCAATTAGGTCATGTCACTCGTATTTATTACGAGTATTGAGTTAATCAACCTGCTATATACCTAATAAATAGTCACGAATAATAAAATGGTCACCGTAACTTTCTTTTTATATTAAGTATAGTAGGAGCAAATAAGCACGAAGCCCACATAATTTTAAGTTAACACTGCCGCCCATGGACGCCTGTAATCCACCCTAAATAGGATTGGAGACTTACCGGATGACCATAGATACTGGGGACTAAGTTGTAATGCATGAGGCACGAATATAAGTATATCTTCTTTACCACATCCACAAGCCCATTCATTTAAGATTTTCAATGAAAAAGACAAATAATTAAACACATTTATAGTTAGGCGTTATAATTGGGTAGATAATAGCGGACCCAGAAACATGTAACTGTAACTGAATCCACTGTACTGTGATCCAGCGGATAATCATATCAAGGTGATGTGTTAGATGGAAGAATTTATTACAATAACAACTTAAAGGTGATACAGACAGAGTACAAAATAAACAAAAGGCATATGTGATTGTAGATGCACGTGAACGGCTTTAGATTATAGAGTCGGTGGACAATGGACACGTGGGCGAAGCGCTAAGGCCCTAATTAGTGCGGACACAACCTCGACGCGACCTCTTGCCACCGGCAATCAATGGCTAATTGGATAAAGTGGGCCGACGGAACCAAGTTGCAATTTTGCTCTGCTCGCTGCTCGTATAATTGAACTAATGCCACTGATGTTTGTATTTACCTCGTTAACGATAATGAGTTAATTATCCGTTCCACACGTGCTGTCGTAACGTTAAAAGGATGTTCAATTTTAATGAAATTTGGAGAAAACATTTTTTTTGTTTTGTGGATAACATATACTTTTTATTTAAGCTATGTACTTATTGTTCTCATAATGATCGTTCATAAATTATTATTGGATACTTTTAAAGAACATTTTACTTCAATTAATATTATAACATTTCACAATATTGACGAAGACAGCACTTAATGAAATACCAGAGCAAGCAAAATCAAACACGTCAGCGAATAAGGCGATCTTACCCAATGCTCACACCGCACATAAATAATCTTGCTTGCTATAAGATGCGGTATCGATGATACTATTTCGGTCAGAGCAAATCCACAAGGCGAATTCCGTCGGAAATAACTCTACCATCACAACGAGAGTACTGTAAATCTTTCACGGCCGCAAGTCGATTGTGAAAAACACTCCAGCTCCATTTATCGTTCTGTGTACAAGTTTGAATATACTTCTATGTACCAAAGAATGGTCCTTGATAGATAAAGTTACCGTTAGCCTATTTATCAACTGATAATATAAATATTTGAAACGAATTATTCTATTATATATAATACATGAACGCCATGAAAGGGTTCGTCCATTTTTGGACTCGTCAAAGTAAAACATCCGATTAATTAACCTTTTAAATAATTAGATCCACATTTCACAATATGAATCGTGGTAAACCAACTATCAAACCCAATTATTCCAGATAAACATTTTCGAGAATGACTGCCAACAATCAAACACAGAGTTCTAAAGAAGCACAATCATTATAATAGTATGTTTTTTGAATTGCGTAAAATTAATGAAAGTATAAATGATTAATTCTAACATTTAAGACTTACAATTTGACTTAAACTTGACAAAGGTAAGATATTCTGTGGTTTTTCTGTGTTTTTTCTGTTCTTGACGACCGGCGTGGCGGTGCGGTTACCCCACCGGTCTGACACGCAGAGGGATCCTGGTTCGATCCCCGACCAGTCAGAAATTTAAGTGATGAATTTAGATTTCTGTTCTGGGTCTGGGTGTTTGTGTAAATGCAACAAAAGCTCCTATACTTATTTTGTAAAGTTTCTTATTCATATAGAACAAAACAGAAAAACCAACTCAAGTTGAATATTGTGACTAGATAAGCTATCGCCAATCCATATCTGTCGCCAATGCTAACTAGAATCTGTAGCCACACTAACCACACAGTTAAATTACCATAGAAGTTAATTCGTAAAATGAACACGTGTAGAAACTTTGGAAAGTTGAATAAGAAAGTGAAGCTGAAAACACAACGATAGGAAGGACCCAGAATCTAGGCAGCTAATTTTTCTTTACACATTATACGACCTTGTCTATACGCCAGCAATGCACCTGGTCATAAATTATCTATCATTATTTCAAACAATTGTCAAGTGTTGATATCATTATAATGATATGCTGTCACACAAACGGTAACAGTGAAGGTGAAGTTAAACGAGCGAGAACGATCAAATTGTAAGATAAGAAAAATATTTTCTATTTTATCATTTATAAATACCAACAAACCGCAAGATGAAAAGATACGATAAGCCTAAGTGGCTGTCTGCTATAAGATGTTTGCTACAACTGCGGGCCTTGAAAAGTTAAACAAATTATTCAAACGCTATAAGGACAATCTCTGAATGTAAACATTACAATTTTCTTTATATTTAGCGAAGACAAAGTTTCCAGATACTGTAAAAAATAGTTTTTATTACCCCTGTTTCCTATGAAAATTGCTAGACTCATATTTTTGTATTATAAACATTATTCACAGTCTCATGGCGAGAAACATTTAGCATACAATTACTTAATACCGATCCTCCCCAATGAGAGTAAAATTAAAAATAAATTGGCTGTATTAAAATATAGATAATGTAAGGTAGGCAAGGCCAAATCATTCACGGGGAACTGTATTCGCTTCTAAAGTAAAATTCTAAATAGAAATCTCTTGGAAAAAATAATAAATTATTGTAAAACAGATACAAAATTAATTATTATACAGACGATCAGAACGTGTGGTCTGAAATAGCTCCAGCTTCACATGCTCCAATATTTTAGCTATTAATTTGTAAATGATGTATTTTATGAAAAGATGCGTGTTATGGAGTATCTTTCGCCACTTCTTTTCCATAACTAAACACCTTGCGAAGTGGTGGTAGAATGTTGACGTTCAAAAATAATTTTGTAAGAATCTACTTTGAATAAAATATTTTGACTTTGACTTTGATTTGACATCGGTAATTTGATAACTAACTATAAATATGAATGGGGAGCAAGCGTTGACAAAATTAAACCACTTTAACGATCCGGGCGGTGCTGCTGC
>DWJS01000464.1:0-11310 GCA_018248975.1 Codatractus imalena | reverse complement strand
TTTGAGGCAAGCCCTGACGGGCTCACTCCTGGGAGGACAGAAGACTATGATCGGAAAAGGAGGGATGGTTTCAGTCCCCGTTTCCGGTTTCCTTGACCGTCCACCTTCGCTAAAGGGAGGGAAGGTTACGGACCCAGCGAAGTGCCGGATTTAAATTTAGAATATCTCTTAAATATGCGAGAAGGAGGATGGTCGCACTACACGTTTTAAAGTATGTAACACCACATATGGTAGTAACGGATTTTCGCGAAGTCGTCTTATCCTAACTCTATACTGTTATTCAGATATTAAATCCATCTTTAACCCTTCGATATCCAAGTTCCCACGAGGAACTAAATATGCTTAGTATTCGCTATAGGTAAAGATAGGTGTTATGTTATATTAAAATAACATAGCCGGCTGCTCCACTTCCGCCTATTGTACGACAGACTGAAGTCAAATAAGCTTTGCGCGTTGAGCATAATGTTGCCTACTAAGGCGTTATGTAAACGTAAACTAATTTATTCACGACCATTACCTAGTCCTCGAGAGGATTCGGATGAACTTTACAGGTATCTTCCGAGATCGAGACGTAAGATAGAGCCACTTTACTTGATTTTATGCAAAATTACACAAACATTATCAAAAATTCATAGTTTTTATATCTATATACAAAGTTAGCGCATATCATAAGCGTGTCGAGAGATATTTTATTATAATGTTAATAAGACACTGTTTGGAATTTCATAACAAGTGCCACTCAACCCTAAAGAATATCTAAATCACAAATTATTTTTAGAATTAATACACTTGGAGAGTGAATTAATCATATTAGAACCACTAGTACGAAAATCTTTTCAAATTCGTCATCAGATATTTTCTTACGTTAAAATTTCAAACAAAATACAAAATTGACCTAAATAACATAAGAAAGTAAAATTATATATCCACATTACTTCACTCACAATTGCACACTGATGAAACATTTGTTAATATGCGCCACAAAATAAATACATTGGAAAACACATAAGCAAAGGTGTAACGTTGCAATATCCAAAACATTGAAAGTCAAACAATCGTGCTAACCACTAACAAAGAATTAAGCTGCTTGTCCACCAGAGCTAAGCAAAGGGATAAAGTACCTTATTGTACCAAAACTGTAAAATCTTCATATTATACCTCATTTTTTATACCAATACTGCCATATCTTTATAATATTCGCAATTTTTATAGCGTTTTTTTTTTAAATTAACGATATAAGGTGGTCAATTCTATGGACATATCTAAATTCGAATATGACTGCATCAACGTTGATTCCATCAATGAAGGCAAATTTGAAATGTCTCGTTAATCTATTACTTCCTTCAAACCAAAACAAAAGTGCAAACCCTGCTGGTACAAGGCAGCAATGAATGTGGCAGTAAAGTCTCCGCAATAAATTCTCCGCAAAAATAACCAGGAGAATAATGAAATTTGCTGTTGAGCGCTGATTTAATAGAAATTTTAGTTTATTCGATGTGATTCGACATCATAGCTTCGGTTATCTTAAGTAGACAGTTTTAGTAGACAATCAATCCAAGGGCTAAATTACAACCAATACAACATAAGATATTAAATAGTCTACCCTAACTCTGAGAAGACAGTGTTAATAATTTGAAACTAAGATGTTTGCTTGATACGACTAACTTACTGACATAGTAAATGCGTAAAATCGGTATTATAGTCATATTATGGTGCATTTAAATTCTGATCGTGTTAAATTCGGCAATATTCGAGTTTACTTCTCAGTTTCAGCAATCAACGGACATTGATCGAAAGCGCAGAAGGCAACGGCTCTCCAATAAAACAATCGAATTCATGATTCACAAACAGTCCTACGCACACAAGCGCACACCCTTCCTCGCAAAATATGTACACACACGCACTTGAGTAAATTTTAATAGTCCGTACTTGGGGAAGCGGTCGAATAATTTTATTATTACTTACTTTTATACCCGACCTTGTGTAAAATACATCGATACCATGCAACACTCATAAAGCGAAACTACGCCCTGATTATGTCGGGTAACTAACATTTAAGTAGGGGACTAAAATAAAACGAATTTCACTTATTACTTTAGGTTTTTTTGAAACATAACAACTAATAAACCGACACTTTGGCTGGTAATCTGTAACAAAATTTACCAACAAAATATTTTTTATATTTCTTGAACATACAAAATGTGGATCCTAAATAATACTGTCATGGAAATAGGAGAGGATTATTGAAAATGGATTCTCCGGCAAAACGATAACAATTCCAGATCTAGAACAACATTGGCAATTCTACTGAAATAGAGGATTATAGTCTAAGCAGGGGTTAGGGATATCCGCCCTAATAGTAAACCCTACCGATGCCGATGTAATAACCTAACACAGATCAAACGACCAGCACCTCATTTATTTCTCTGTTCCTTCTACAAATCAAGCCGATTATCCTTAATCAAAATTTTCAACAATTTATTACAAACTACTTATACAATATTTAAGAAATGGGCCATATTAAGATGACTTTAGTTTAATATTTAAAATCGTAAATAAGAGAACTATGGGAGATTGTACCAAGACTGGCGACCACATGTCACAAGTAGGATACATTGACTTTGCAATAGCCAGATGCTTACAAGGTTATTGCCTTTTAGCTAGCAACTACTTTTGGTAGTCAACAATAAATGCTTAATAAATATCTTACCAAAATGACAACATTGTCTTCAAAATTCCGATTGTAGTAAATTTCGTCTTCTAACGTTTTAAAACTATTAAGCACCGTTACGATAATATACACGTCTACCGCGAAAGCAAAGACACGTAGCAAGGCAACACTGATTCATACAACGAAATCTGCAAAACTGTTATTGTAGCAGAAGTATATTTTTTAGCAAACGAACATAGTCTCTCGCCACTTGAATTCCCGCTCTCCCCCGCGAATCAGGCGACAGAAGGCACAACGCATATGGTCCACTACGACTAAAATACACTTAACAACTAACACCAACAACAGTAAACTTCGATTAGTCGCGGTTCTGATTCAAACCGGGCGCCATCGGAACCCGGCAGGGTAGTCTTTGTTAAGCGCGGTCCGGACCAGCGGCGCCAGCTGTGATCGGCATGCTCGAGCGATCGTGCGTCTGGCGAAGGAAAGATCGATCCCGGTAACAGATTTACATTTTCCGCGGAGAAAATCGGGAAAGTTTGTCACGTGCAATAAAAGCGCGGGCGGCGAGTACGGCGCGCCCGCACGCCCGTAGTGCGCGGCGCCGAGTGCCGCCCGCCCTGCCCGCTGCTGCCGCCGTCGCCGCACCGCGACGACCCACGGTACACCGTACGCGCCGCGGACCACTTGTCACCATTTACATAATCACTTAAACCGACATCGATACTGATATCGAGATAACTTGCATCTACAATAATCTTTTACATTATAAAAATTTTATTACTTATTTTTTACTTGAAACTTAAATTCAGAAATTTGCCGTTTAAGTGTTCGTCGTGAAAGTATCTTCTCGCATATGGACGCAAAATAGCCAAGACATCGATTGACAAACATGGGAAAACATGATAGCAATGGCTATGTACAGTTATCAAAAAATATCCTATCTAGATTTCAATTACAACGAAAGTGCGATTTTATATTGCGATCATTAAGGTCCCAAATGGTGCGTTACTGTTAGGGGTGGTTAGGGTCGAGGCGTGGTAAATAGTAGAGCGCGGGGAAGGGACGGTGTGAGACGTAGAAGTATCGATTTTGGCTACCCCGCCCTCACCCCTAGCGTTGCGACGGTGTGAGTGCGCTCTACGAGTCCTCACTGGGAGATGGTCGGCAAAACATCGCGCGTGCTCGAATATTAACATACGCTTTGTTCACACCATGCCTCACTGCCTTGCCAAACAGCACCAAACGGTTTTCGTGCTCTGAGACTATCAACAAACAGCACTCATATGTGACTCACTTCGACATCAGGGAAATTTCAGTTAAGTACGAATGACCCCTACAACACATACTACAGTTTATACTGCAACTGTTTACTATTACTGCTCACCAGAGTCCTCACTACGGTCATGGGAATTTTATTAGAATAATCTTTTACTACATGATACCGACGTTAACGTCGAAGACGTATTGTATATAAAGATCTACGTTTAATGTTAAAACATTAGCATCAATAAAGTTGGAATGATAAAGCGGTATTGGAGACACAGAATAATCGCGGAGAAACAGAAACCGCGTCGACCACTTGTGGATTGAGATCCAGCGAATGCTATTGGAAAACGGATTTCTAACAAAATTTACACGTTAAATATACAAGTTCGAAACTAGAGAGCTATGCCAACCAAATATTATTATTTTAAAGTTGTCTTACACGTGTGTTGACGATTTATAATTAAATAGCACGTACATAAAACCATATTGATGTAACAAAGATTACAACAAAACTCTTTATGATTGGCGAAAATTTCATGTAACACTTAACACTAAACGTACCACCGGTTTGCTAGTAAAATCCCCATCATAGCAATGAATCACAGGCCCGCAGGGAGCCTTTTAATTTGACTCTCAGGAAGGCTTAAACAATATGAGCAGTTCCTGCTTTTTGTGTAACGGAAGTTTTAAGTAAAGTAATTAATACACAGAATTATAATAAAACATACCTTTCATCAAGTTGCTGAAACTGTGATGGTTGTTGATAGTTCATCCGACGACCATAGAGCGAAGCGCCGCCTTCCGACATGTATCCATCCATAATATCATTATTTCTACCACAATCCATTTCGTTAACATTTATCCTTCTCAGACAATCACCATCTGACATATACCCAGATGCAATTTCATGGTCGCAATAATCGGGATTGGAGAATCCAGGAGTGTAATTAATTCGATCACGCATACCGATATTTTCTCGACCAAAATTTGCTTTTACTGTATTAGCATGATGCGGATATCCTGGGATGTTTTTCTGCGTCAAGCCAGATGTTCTCATAGGCAGCGTTAGATGACTATTATAGCCTCTAAGCAAAGGTCTCATGGGCATTACATTCATTAGTGGGTTCTCATCTTCACCGAGAGAATTATCTCGACAGTGCGAAGGTGTACTTGAACGGCTATCACTATTCTTATTTAATTCTGTTAAAGTCTTATTATGATCAAATTGAGGTTTATATCCATGTCCAGCGTTTTCAGGTAATCGTTTTTGTGCAGCTTCCTTTTCAGATATTTCTGCCTCATTTATAACATCATTAATGTAGGTAGTATTCATGTCCAACCTTTTAGAAGATGACAAATTATTAGATTTAGAAGCTTCCGATCCAGATTCACTGGAAGGTCTGTAAATGACGCTACCATCACTTGAGTTTGACTGTTGTCCAGTGGTACTGTGAGTAGAATTCGAATGAGAACTTTCCGACATTTGTGAAGTTGGGTTTTGATTTCCAGAAGCTAAAACAGGCATTGGAGAAACTGCCAACGTTTGTTTTTGGGTAATTTCTCGACTTAAATTGGATTGTTCTCTAGTAAAAGGATGAGCACTTACATTATTAGTTGAATTTAAACTAGAATTGCTCTGTATTGGACTTAATTGACTATTTGTACTCTTATGTATGATGTGTCTATCATCCTTAGCAATTTTTGTAGTTCCTTTAACTGCAGCCGTTGGTTTTGGTATGCCAGTATGATTCTGCTGAGGAATATTTTGCGATCCTGGAGATAACTGCGACTGAGACTGCGATTGATTTAATAAATTTTTAGTATGTACATTTGAATGTTCGTGTGACTTCTCTGAATGGATGTCTGTTCTAGGTTCACTAAGCTTTATTTGACTTCCTGATAGTTTAACCATTTTTGACTCCGTTTTTGTTTTTCCGGTTCTTTGATGATCATCTATCATATTTAATTTAGTATTGCTTGATTTTGGTGCAGCCAGTTTGGATTCTTTGTCTCTAGCTGGAAGTTTTGGACTGTTTCTAGATTTTTCATTACTATTTGTCTTGACATTGCTTTTAGTAATATTCGACGAAGATTCTTTTAATGGTTTTGTATTAACTAATTTAGGTTTGGCGTTTTTTCCAGATTTGTCTTTCGTAAGCGTATCATTTTGTTGTCTTATAGTCTTGGGCCCTAATAAATTGGATGATTTGATATGTACATTTGTTGCATTTGAAGATTCATTAAGACTTAAACTAGAATCAGATCTTTCACTCTTAGCCGATGAAAACCCACTAGAAGAACTTGTGCGTTTAGACACTGCGGTGCTTTTGCTGTTCTGCTTTTCACTGCTTATTTTGTCTTTATTAAATAGTTTTAATTTATCTAACATTGAGTGTTTTGTGGGGGTTCCATTATGATTTGTTGACGATTGAGAATGCTGCTGAGGTGTACTTAAAGTTGATGGAATTTTGCTACCAGGTGCTAATAACGATGAATTCGGTCGGGATCTGTAGAAAAAAAACAAAAAAGCGGTCGATATCACTACACTATGCTATGATTCTAATTTCTAGTAATGCTACTAATTACATGCATGAAAACAAAATTTTGTTATTTTATAAACATAAGTATTTATATTATAAAACAATGTACAAAAGATAATAAAACTATATGAGTACAGAACAAATATGTAAATATCCAAGGTCTGAAGTGATAAGCTATATTGTAGGGAAAATAAAGAAATACATACCCGGAAGACGACGCCGGGGCTCGTGGTATAAAACTGACCACACCCTGTCCTAATGGACTCGTCGATCGACTAGAACTTGCAGAGAGTCCGCTCTTCCCACCTGCAAACAAACAAAATAATAAAGATCAATTTACAATAATACCACAATTCTTTACTTTACTCTTCTTATCGCACACTTGGACTCTTTCAACATTTAATAATTCATTAGACTAACGATAACTCCATGCTCAAATATAATTAACCAAACCCGACACGGGTGGCCGGAACTGCGCGTGCGACAGACTGATCGGCAGGTCAAAGAAATATATACGTACAGTACCTATACATATTCCATTACATGTACACAAACAAGTACAGATCCCATTATATGTAGAGCTCTGATACCCCTCGGGCCACTTCGTAAATATTTGATGTTTTATACAAATTGCTGATTGCTCCGGCTCTAACAAGTCTGGTCAACTACGCTCTATACTTTAAATGTGAACGAAATAATAATAGCAATAACGTTAAGCATGCAAGCACGTGCACACATCAACCCTAAATAAGGGACAATCATAACAACACTGTAACCACAGCAATAAACGGGTTAAACTGTATTGATTTTGCCTTGAACTTGTCCAGGTGTACGATGTATGTATACGAACTTAAAGTTGAATACATAGTTTTAGCGTAATAGGTACACTATCAATAAGCCAACGCTGTCAGTTCATCCGTCTGTCGGTTGAAGTTCCTGTCCTGTACGGTCAATATAGACCGTCTCCTCATTACATATTATAATAAGTAGCTGGGTGAAATAATCACAGAATGTGTTGGTATCGTTGATATTCTACCCGACACATTACATATAATAATAAGAATAAAGTATACGATGCGATATTGGAAAAGTTTTAATGAAGATTTACCGTAATCTAATACAGTATTCGAGCCTTGCATTATATTGTCGTGTCCAAAATAATTAGCCACAAAATATTTTTATCAACTCTTCAAATTATGTCTAAAAACAATGTTTAAGGTAACAGCCATTAATTTTTTTGGATGCCATTAAAATGTAATCCATTTTTCTAATTTATTTGAATTGTAAGTAATATGCACAGTAGTGTCATGATTTTTAATCAGCCAATAATTACATACTAATTGCCAATTGTAAACCAGTTCCAGCTATGTACCATAATGAGAACAATGATGAATGAAAGGATGCAGAACATAATTTTTATAAGGTTGACATTTTAGTACAGTACAGTTTTGGCGAAAGGTTGTACATATTTTTAAACACATATTCTATTAAATATAATTTAACAGTTACACAAATGCATGTGTTATTTAAATTATTGAAGTTCGATTTTACGAACGAGGTTACTTGCATTATTAAACAGACCTAAAAAAACTGTTGTATGGTTTTGAAGATAAAACAAAACTTGAAGAAGAAGACTTGAAATTTTCAGAGTATGTATTACTGTTGCTGATATAACAAAAAATAATAAAAGGAAAATAGTTTTTTTATAAAAATAAACTTAATGTGGTACGGAACCATATGTGTACGTGTGTGACCAGCACTTGGCCGAGTTTTGTAACGTCTTAAACGTAGTAATTGTACAATGTCAAAAATAGGTTGATCATAAAGGCTGACGAACTGAAGAACTTTCTACAAAAACACAAAAATGAACTTGCATCATATTTACAAAAACGTGAAATTGATATAACATTTCTGTTTGTAATTTCCAGTAAGGGAATATTCAGTAAAGGATCAAGATTCAATCAATCGCTTAAATAAATTCCTATCACACTCAGATTAGATGCTGGATGCAGGCTTTACGGAGCCAGTTGAACGTGTTTGAACTTAGAAATACACGAAATTTACGAGCATTCCGGTTTGTACAGTTTAAAATGTATACTAGATTTTCTTGGTAACAGAGATGCAAATCACTCGATGTAAGTTATTGTACGTAACGCGTATAGTTTGCAGTTAATATATTTATTTATTTACACGAACGAAAAATGCAGTGTTAAGGAAATAACTGGATAGAGGCAAATTGAAGTAAATGTTAAGTATATGTAAGCGGTGTAACTCGATGAACAGTAAGCTGAAGCACTGATTATCGATAAACTTCTATGTATGGTATTTGTAACAATAAAAAGTATTTATTACAACAAATAGAATTGGTCGATCATGTATATGATAGAACTTTAGTATTACAATCGCAGTATTATATAGCTTTTGAATAAATAAAACACTGCTTCTGAGGCTATAAAAATTTAGTTGTAGTTGTGTTTTAGTAGTAGATTTCGTTTCAATAATTCTACATTATTTTTATGGGCTCCTTACACAATGAGTGCCAACGGGACCCTAATGCTTATAGGCTCCTCTTTCTCAAGACTGTATTTTATAAACCGTAATGTACTAAAGTATGCCACATTTGAATTATTTACCGAATAACTACTACCATGACAGCTATAACAAATAATAAAAAAAAAATAAAAAAAAAATAGAAATAAAAGCTTGCAAAATAATAACAGTTATTCAGCCATTCATGCTGAGTTTTTTATTTCTTTTATAATTCCAACCCATCTCGCCGTATCTAAATGTGAAGGAAACATTCGTTATGGAGATTTGCATAATTCGTGGTAAAATAATTAAAATTCAACAATAGATTTTTTGCTATCCCTATTTGAATTTATTGGCTAAATGACTTTATGGAGGTTTTGCCAAATTTTTATATGTATTGTTAATATGCTGTATTGAACATCTGTGATACGTCACTCCGCTGAACTTCGGTTGTTCAATCTGCCATCAGAAGGAAGTGTGACGTCAGCGGCAAGCGAATATAACAATCTCAATCAAGAGCGAACAGCATCCGTTCTCTGCACGAGATGATCCATCACTTTAGCAACCGCATCAACCACTTGTCGTTATTTTTAAATGAACTACTAACGCATGAGTACGTTTCGTACGGATGGACGGACTGAGCCGTCTTAGATTGAAGTGCCTGTTGCGAGGCTCTTTAAAGATTTCCTTTTGACTGGTACTATTGGAAGTCTGTATTTATGTTTCAGGCTAAACGCATATACACGTTGGTATTTTTTAAAAGAAATATTGATAAAGTGGGTCCATATGTTTATTTTTTCAAACTTTTATAACGTAAAATTAACAAACAAGCATGAAGTCAACCTAATAGTGAGTAGCCACTGAAGCCCATGGACATCTGTAATCAACCCTAGATAGGATTGAAGTCTTAGCCATTACACGATGGCTGACTTTAGGTAAGAACCTAGTGGCCACAGTCATTCGTTGCTACCCCTGATGACTAAGTCGGAATGCCTCGTACAAGTTTGCCAGTCTGACAACACAACCACACAAAAATTGCCCGTTTTTGATTTTTTCCGCCTGACTCACCAAAAAGTACCGTTTATGTTTTTTTTTTTTCAGTTTGACTCATCTTTTAAATAGCGAGACGGCACGTAAATTAACAGGATATTCGTTTACAAAAAATCTAATTTATAATACAATATAAAATACATATATAGTCTATTTATGTATTTTAAGAACCATTATTTTCCAGGACAACCGTATTCATTGTTAAAGTGTAGCGTAATAAATACAGGCTGTACAAGAAATAAACACAGTTATGCAGTTGCGTCCTGGATGACTGACAGACTGATTCATCGATGCTTTAACGAAATCGCTGAAGAATGTCTCTCAGACTGACCTACTAAGAAGTTACGGTCAAATTAAAACTAATTGGGTTATGATTATGCAGCCCTGTGACAGACAGGACAGACAGACAGACAGACGGATAGAAAGCCAGACGGCCAGACGGACCGACGGACAGACAGATAGCGGAACCTAAGTAATAGGTCCCGTAGGCAACTGTTAGAGACGGGAACGTAAAAAAAAGATTGACCCCCAATTCATATTTTGTGGCAGCATCCTTGAAGTTTATTCTATCATACTAAAAAAGAATTATCGAAGACGGTGCTAACATAATGAAAAAAACATAACAACATAAAAATAGAATCCTTTTTATGTTATTTAAAAACATTATCACATACTGAGTAGATAATTGTACTTCACTACAAAACAATGTTTTGCGTTGGCGTTGCATGCAACATGTTAACCAAATGGATCTTACTGTTAATAGTAAAAAAGCAACATCAGTTCATCTTGGATTTATCTAAAAATAAACCGACGGGCTTATCTCTTAATACTGTGAAAACATTCCTGGCTTTGATAAGTTGAGCTATGATCAAATATGAATTATTTACTCTGCATCTTTTACTGAGATCTCGAGTATGGTGTTGTATAATATATTCTAATAGAGTTATTTACAAGCTAAATAAAAAATATTATGTATACGGATGATAACAGTCCTTTGTCTTATAAAAGATTATACAAATATGATTTTTCTATTATTTTTTTCTTTGTAAGTTGTATTGTAACCTAATCTAAATCTCGTAAACTAATTTGATAGTTTTGTAGTAGCAATTAATTTTTAACTTCATTCAAAGTGTATTTACTTTTAAATACTTATTTTTATTATAGACACAATCAATATACCTAATTGATTTTGTTTTTATACAAATTAAATAACGATTATTTCCCTATTTAATCAAATTACTATAGTAATAG
>DWJS01000463.1:0-11312 GCA_018248975.1 Codatractus imalena | reverse complement strand
GAAGGGTTTGGTGTGCGAGTAGAGGAATGGTATATAAAAGTCCAAGGAGACAGCAATTAAGGGAAGATTAAATGATAAGGTTATCAAAACACAATTATTTTTTATATTCAGACATAATTTCGTTAACAGACCTCGTGGCGAGGTTATTTATAATTAATGCGATGATTTTGCCAACACAATTACGATATAGTTATAACTCGGCTTCCTTCATCCGGTAGAACTAAGCATTAGGAACTCAGTCATACATTTAAAATGGTTAGTATGTTTGTTATAAATATGATCGCAGGTTAAATTGTATGCGCGCTTCCGTCCTTTGGGCATGTTGGTCTCGGTGGTGAGCAACCGTTTTAATACATTATCGGTTTAGTAAGGTTCGGTAACACCCGATACAGGATCGCCAATAATCGTTCCATCTTAATTCTCAATCTTAATTCCTTCTATCTTCTATCCTAAACTTCCTATCCTCCTGAAAAAATCATGAAACATAGTGGTGGACTATTCCAAGCTCCTACGTTGAGAGAGTGAGGGAGGGCTTCGACCCATGCTTAGTAATGGCGTATATAAAACTGGTTACTCACAATTAATCCTCTAATTGGTTAAAGTCGTGTCTGTTTATTTGCTTAATGATTCACCAACAAAATTCTATTCAAAACAAACTCTAAAGAAAAACAAGAAAATATCGGCCGAGTACAAATCGAGCTTACACCGAATCCCGTTGAAACAAAAACATTCAGTAAACACAAACACGATTTTTTATGGTGGTACCTTAGATACGGGATCTTTAGGTACAGCGCGACTACATCTCGCACTTCATCGTCATTATCAGCCTATATCAGTGCACTGACAGTTCCCAAGACACGAACGTCCGTAGAAATTGGTTCCTCTCACCCCTGGGGACTAACTTAGAACGTCGTCGCTTAAATTCTTCCTTCCTCTTTAAATCAGAACATGGCACGTAACACTGCAATTATAAATCAGAGTTATTACCATATCAGTAAACTCCAAAGTGAAATGCATATAAACTCTGTTAACCAGTAAACACAGCTTCAGGCGGGAATCGAACGAGCGAGGCGTGACGCACCGCGGAAGCTGCAACACCTGTTGCTGGCTCGCGTTATGCAGTAGCGAATAATTTAAAAATCATTAAATTGATTTTTTATAAAATGAAGTAGTAATTATCATAAGCAGTGTTAGCTAAAAATTGGAACTTTCAAACGGGTGATTCTAGGTTCAAATGCCGGGCACGCACCTCTGATTTTTCGAAATTATGTGCGTACTACAAAATTAACTATAACGTGTTTAACGGTGAAGGAAATAAAAAAATATATATATTTTATTAAAAAAGATGTGGGTTATGGAGTTTATTCAGCCGATTTTTCTTCATAACATAACACCTTGCGAAGTGGTAGTAGATTTTTAACGTTCAAAAACAATTCTGTACAGAATTTGAATAAAGTATTTTGACTTAGACTTTTTCTATTTGATTTTGATTTAAGGGTTCTAGAAAGTTCTCAAAGGTGGGTGAAGTCTACCAATCTACACTTAACCAGCATAGTGGACCATTACCTATTCATTTCCACTCTCCTACCCGTGCCTAACAGTAGGATAAAAATGGTTAATGATGATGAAGTAGCAATTGCATACTTCCATGTAGTCATCGATAGACCTTATATATGATTCAACTGATCACAGATGAGTTAGGTAGCAAACCCAAGAAGAACAAAATAGAAGGCTTAGTTTCACTCACATTCACAAGCAGTATATGGGTGTTACGGCAATGTCGCCTTCAAACTACAAAGATTCTAGCAATACTTAATTTATACAGGTTAAATGTATTTTTTTTAGCGAACTTTCCTTACCTAGAATCCCACTTCACTTTTATAATGGAACAAATATATTTGACAAGGAATTTTAAATTTAGCTTCTAACGAATTTTATTTCATACTTTCAGTAGTGGATGTTATAAAGACATTAAAACGGGGTTGGATTTTGGTATAACAAGAAATTGTCATAATCTTAGAAATTCAATTTTGAAAATTAGTTAATGAAAGTAGAAAATATCAATCTTAAAACTCCTCATTAACACGCTCTTATTTGATTGGTATGTATGGTATTTATATAACTGAAACGGGGTGCTTTTCAAGTGTTATTTGCATGCACCCCACGCTCTTTTTACTTTGCAATATTTTTTTTATTATATTAACATTAATCAAAATTCAAGTTTTTTTTTAATAAATTTAATTTTTGGTTAATTTTTCACAAAAGCGTGCTTTTTAGTTTTTTTTAAACTGTTATTTATTTATGTTTTATTAATTAGCTACATGTTACATGATACCATCCAAAGCTTTCACGCGTTGAAGCTCCCTCGCTCCATCTCATAATCTCATTCGTCAACTACGCGACGCGCGGGCTTCACGTGTCGGGCCATAAATCACTTGATAACACACTTTTATAAAACACTTTATTGCAACACTTTGCAGGACTTCGTTACCGTATTTTATGGACTTGACTCGCGATACACTTTCGACTTTATTGCAAGTGTAAACTTTGTTGTAAACAAACTTTGTTGTGTTGTGTTTTGTTTTGAGTGGTGTGTTTTTTGGATTCGTTTGTGCTGTTGTGGTAAGTTTGATTTTTAAATTATGTTGTAACTACCTTGGGTAAAAGCTATTTTAACCCATTTTAAAAATTAAATTTAAGTATCTAAACAAGCGTGCCATCCACTTGACGGTAATTGGTCAAAATTGCCCATGGACATCTGTGATCAATCACAAGCAGGAGTCCAACTAGATGCGTATTGTTATTAAAATTTACTTGACCAGCAATGTGGACAATGGCCCAAACTAGTCTTTTTCAGGAGCAGATTCGTTCTCTATGGGATGAAAGCCTTTATTATTTAGAAAATGCAATACATTTGTGTAGTACAAGTAGTATAAGTGTGAAAATTTCAGCTGTTTATTACGTTTCATAAGATACAATCCTGTGACAGACGGACAGATGGATAGCGGAGCCTTAATAGGGTTCTGTTGGCACGCTTTGGATACGGAATCCTAAAAAGAGAGAATGTGGAACAAAGTATTAATATCGAAATTTTGCCCATTTGTATAATACACATAAATTAGGTACGCATCCTCTTAACTATCCCTTGCTTTGGTCAGATTGGCCAATTGCGGGTTGGGTAAACTTCGCACACCTCTGAGATGCCTTATTTTAATAGATCACTCAGGCACATATGACCTCACGATATTATAGAAGTGATCATTAATTCAAATAAAGTGCCTTCGATGAGAAGCCCGGAACCCCGGCGTGAGAGGACAAATTTCAAACCAGTAGATTACTACTGCTGCTGCTTCTATTACGTACACATTCAATGCAAATCATACTTATTGCATTCATTATAAACATCTCTCATGAGTCGTCACGTTGTTATATGTACGTAAATTTAAATTATTGTCGTGTCTCGTTGGGCGTGTATGTCACACAAACGTATACTCCTAGTCTTCTGACCAAATTGAGCCCTCAGCAGGCTCGCTGTCAATTCTGGTAATGCTGTAAAGGACAAAGGCCAAACTCAGCTAAACGTTAGAAAAATCGCGAAATTGCTCGCTCTATTACTCACACAAGTGAGTTTGTCACTCAAATTGTCCTTCAATGCAATGATCCACGACTTTCTTTGGCCCGAGAACACAAGTAAATTAAAACATAAGTAGTAAATTTAAACAAAAACCAGAGTGTGTTAACGACGCAGAATAGATTACTTTCCGTTCTCCAGATGCGACCATTAAACTAGTAATCTAGTACCTTATTACTTTTTATCGATATAACTGATGTTTTATTGATTGTGCTCTCGATTACTTCAGTAGATTGATATTATAGTAACTTTTACTTGCGACTTCGTGTTTGAGCATAATATTGTCTCGCATAACCAGTTACTAATTGGTAAATATCTATTATAGTAACAATAAATATCTGGTGACCGAGTAAAGCATGGTATTCTAATAATAAGAAACGGATTCGATCCGCTTCGATCCGCTCCGTCTTCTGGTTTCGGGACCGCGCAAATTATCACCAGAGCTATATAACCTTGTAGAAGGTGGTGTAATTTGAATTGCTATTCTAATGATGTTGTAGCAGTTTTCCATTGCCTGAAACTCCCTGCATACTAAATTTAATTTAAAGTATGTAGTAGTAGTGTATGTAGGTATGTTATACGAGAATTGTTTGTTAAAATGTGTAAGATTAATAGACGCTGTCTATAATATTAGCCGCCCCACAAGGATTCCCTGAGTCATGGGTGCCATGCCTAAACAAACACCCAGACCCAGAACAGAAATCTAAATTCATCAGTTAGATTTCTGTCTGGCCAGGGATTGAACCCGGAACCCTCTGCGTGTCAGAAGGATGTTGCGTGTCAGAAGGTGGACGTGGATGTTCGCTTCAGCACGATTAGACCCACGGCTTCCGATCTTTAAAGTTAGCAACGTTTTGGCGCGCTCGGAAGTTGAATAGGTTGATAGTAGCTAAATTTCATACGCGCTCCGTACTTCGAATGACACATTAACCGTTATTAGCGTTAGCGTTAAGGTCTTCGTTATCCTTGGATAGCAGACCTTGTTGGTGATATTAAGGGCGCCATACGGGCGAATACCATGCTCCAGACATTCTTTAGTTGTGGGAAGAGACCCGTGGTCAGTGGCAATAAAAAGGGCAAGCAACTGAGAAATAAGGAGCTACTGCGGCGATACCACACTATTTTTTGCCTCATTACTCAGTTATTTCTCTCGGAATAACATTCTGTTTTGTTGATGTCTGGGCGTGTGTCTGTGTTCTGTTGCGAATTTGTTAAGCAGATACTTTTACGAGGCATGCCTTAAGTGCATCAATGCATCTAAGCCGACCTTAGGATTCCTACCGAGGTTGCAAATGATTACGGTCAATGGGTTATAGTAACCGCTTGATTAGGTGGACTGCATGCTCGTATCTACATAAAATTTTATACATTCTGTTAGTCACTAGTTGCATTATATATGCAGTATTTTTGTTTATTAATTTTATGGTAGAAGATAATTATTACAAATGTAATTTATTACAAAAAATATTACATTTTCATAATGGTCAAATTATAATCGAAGAACTAATTGTAATTAGTTACCTAATTTTTCCGCCGGCTTTTTTCTCTCGGCCAACCTTAGCCAAAAGTGCGTTCAAAGCCGATGTACCGAATTGTATGTGACGTTCATTGAGTGTATGTATATACCTTATGATGAAATAAAAGATTGGAATTTGAATTTGAATACAAGTTGTTACTATTTTTATCAAACTTATTATTATGTTTCGTTACATATACATTGGCATCACAAATATATTGGCTATACGCTGCCATTATAAAGATGGTGCGAAACAGTTCTTGAAAGGATTCACCACATCGCTGATAACCACGCCACATATATATCCCCTGGTAACAGCATTAACCAATATTTTGACCTTTTTAAAATGATGTACTACAGAAAAGACACTGATACAAGGTATTCCAACTTAGTATTACTACTAGTAGTAGCCAACTTAGGGCTCCAATATGTGGGGTTGATGAGAAATGTGCATGGATGGCTGCTTATGTGGTCTATACTCGTTAGCAACTTCAGCAAACCTAACTCGTTTACTCAAGCCTTCAACAATACATACGACGCTAGTATACCGAGCACTCTGAATAAACACAATCGTAATTAAATTTCCTGTTCGAAATTCAAAATGAAAACAATAAGCAGGAAATACGCGGATTCCATTAGTTTCTAGTATATAAATAAAGATTGTTTACGCAAATAGCTAGCGGTAATGAAATCCAGGTAATGCAGTTACAGCGTAAGTCTTATTTCAGAAATCTAATTTGTAGTTGAAATATTGAGATAATAGAGTTATGCAGTCAATCTGACAATTAACGTCTCTACGCTACCGTCCATGGTCATCTATACTAATTTTATTTTAAAACACGATACTGTGTATCTATTGCCAATATTTCGACCCAGTTGCATGCATCGTAGTCACGGCGAAACTGTTGTGGCGGGGAGAAACCATGACCACGATCTATGCGATTGGCTCGAAATATTGACAACAAATTAAACGTATCATGAGTACATATTACATAATAAAATGTATAAATTCCGCGATGATGTTACTTTAAAATCACATGTAAAAAGAGTTTCACCTTTTGTTAACATTCAACCGACTTCAGAAATGGGTAAGTTCTCAATTTGGTTGCATTGTTGTTTTTGTTAATTACTCCATAACTTCATCATTTATAAACCGATATGGTATTTTTTAAATTGAAATATTTTTTATTAAATTAGATACTTTCGTACTTCCGTTCCGTATATTTTAATTTCATTGCCATATGATTTTGGCTTTAGAAGACACAGTAGGGAATCCTTAAACTCGATTAAAAATGTATAGCAATTCACGTTGTAGATTTACGAGTATGTCCAATCCAAGACTAATTAGGTACCTGTCGGTGTATTGATTGAAGTATTGACGATTTTACAGTTGCAATTATTGTCATGTAGGCAACCAGCCCTTTGCGCAATGGCAAGTTGCCACTACACCCATGGATTTGTAATCCAAGATAATATTTACCCCCTGAAGTCGGCTGTTGATGCGTTGTTCTAAGGAATATCTTGCCGTGTATAAGTCCCTAAATTACTACACCCTTCAACCCAGACAGCAGCTTAATGCTGCTCTAAAAACGCAGTAATACGGGTAGTGGTGCATCCAGAGGCGTTCCTCAAAGGGTCTACTTCTTTATAAACCTTTTTATAGACAAGCCTTATTAAAAATCATGCTAATCAACGATGGAATGCTTCTAAAAGTGAATTTCTAAATAAAGAAGAGTGGTTTCTTTTTTATTCTCTTCTTATTGTACACATTTATTATGTTGAAAGCTCTTATTTAGTCCGTTTGGAGAAGTAATTTATTTTATTTTCTTCGTTATACGAGATTAAATTAAATTGATGATAAAAAGAGGTGATCAAACAACTGAATAGATTCGAATCCTAGCTAAGAATACTCTTGATCAAGCCACTGTTTAAGGAAATACATATTCAAAATGGGTTCATATGATTGGGAGATTTGAAGCCACAAAGAGACACAGAGCTTCACATATACACAAGAATGTAGACATACCAATATACATGCATATAAAGAGACACACATACGCTTACAACTATACCTATGTCCCCACAACCACACATATGTAGATACACACATAAATACACAGAAATACCAATATTCACGCATATATACACACAAGCTGGTGCCCGGAACACGCACGCCAAATAACGATTTTTTATAAAAAAAAGAGTAATTTTTTAGTAGTAGTAAGTAGTAACTTTGGGTTACATTATTGCAATTCTTTGAGGATCCCTAGTATTTTTTCAAAATAAAATATAGCCTATGTTACGCCCTGATAACGTAGCTTTCGATTGGTGAAAAAACGATATATAGATACACATCGATACACAGATATACACCGACACACATACACACCGATACGAAGAAACACAGATACACAGACACACAGATATACAGACACATAGATACATAAGTAAAGACCCCTCTTAAAAGGTACTCTTGTGTAAATTTGCATACTTCCAGATGTATGGAAAGTCACTGGCTTCAGCTGTTTCACGTCTGAATGAATTAGTAACATTTTGATTAAGCAGATAAAAATTCTTTTGATTCTATTTCGCTCTCGTGATAAATATTCTGGTAAATATTTTAGTAATATATGCTTTATGCGATGGGCGTATTTCTGTCGTAGGCAGTGGCATTAAATCCCTTTAATTAAAACAAAGTCAATCCACAAACTGTACTCCAGTTTAAAATTTTTCAGAACTAATTAAAACAACGAAACGAAAAAAATCACAATTAATTCCTACGGAAAAAAAGTTCATCCGGGTCGGCGCGGATTCTTACGTAAATTATAAAATCTGGACTATTGCCAAGTGAATGCATACGTTACAGGTTCTTCGATTTTCTATTCATTGTTTTGAAATATCCAATTTGTCCCATTATCACTTGTTTGCAATGAATTCCCGAGTTAATAAAATCGTTGCGCGAATAATTAAATCTCTCTATTTATTCTTATTCTTTTCTCTTTTTAATACTCTTTAGATGTTTTCTTACAAAACTGTTAATGAAAAAATGTAAAATCTTCATTTGTATATGTTAATTATTTTATTCTGCTTTTCTTTTTCTGTTTTATTTCTCTTTTTGTGTATATTTTTAATCTCAAATACTTTATTAATTTGATCTTATATTTAATGTATTTTCGCCCATTCTATCATTCATTTTCAGGATTCCATATCCATGCACATGGGCATATCATATCCATGCACATCGATGCGCATGATGCACATGGAACCATATAAGGCTCTGTCTGTCGGTCTGCTTGTCACAGGTCGTGTTAACCGTATCTTATCAATGGAAATAGGTGGACACTTGATATTTCAGTGTGTACAACTATGGCCGGTATAACAATAAATAATAAAAAACTTTTTTTTTTTTTTTCGAATTTTGTAGTTGCTGTTGACCATAGTGGCCTTGACAGCTTTACCGGGTTATTTGAGGCGAGCTCCTAAAGGAGTTCAAGCCTGGGGGAACAGAAGACTATCATGAGGAAGGGAGGGATGGTTTTGGTCCCCGTTTCCGGGTTCCTTGGTAATCCTGTATTATACCATTGTCCCCACCCCCACTGTATGTGAGCCCCACGTCCCGCTCTGCACTTCTCTACTGCTTCTCTGCAAGCTTATTTCTGCCTGAGCACGCTCTCACTCGTGACTTCTAAATCTATCTCTCTCTCTGTTTCTCTGCGCCCGCGCCGCGAACGTCGCGTCCGCTGACCCAAACCGTCCCCACACGCCAACGTCAAGTTTATTTGCAAAATCGTTCATGTTATGTTGCCGCTTTTTGGAAGCCTTTAGAAGTGAAGCACTTACATTGATATTGATACCAGTAAATATATTAAAATCAATATCGCACTATAGCAAGCACTGAGATTAATTTCTTTCATTAGTACAAAACTTTAATCTCAAACGAAGCCTCCAAGTTCTCGAAACTTTAATCGAACTTGCATTGATTGGCATAAAAGATGAAATAGCTTTTCCAAAATTTATGCATCTGATAGACACGTATTAGGTTCCCTGTCAAAAACGTAACATATGTATGGGATAAGACGCGGAGAGTCAGTGAGAAGTGGAGTACGGGGAGGGTGGTGGTGGCGACGTCGCAGTGACGGTGTTGTGTGCAGATGAGCCCCGCTCCGCAGCCGCGCGACGAGCCAGGCGACGCGGACGGCGGAGGCTCGCGCGACCTCGCCTCGCAGGTGCCGCATGCGACACGCCCGCGCATCCCTAGCGCCTAGCGTAGGGGCCTAGCCCGCGTCCCGCTCGTGTCGGTGTTAGTGCATCCTGTGTGTCCGCACGCGCCCCCGCCCCGCCCCGCACACCCCGCGACGACATCCGTCTGCCGATCCCGCCCGCGTTCTCGGCGGGCGCGCCTGGCTCTCTTCCTACTATCTCGTGTTTCTCGCTTGTTTTCTAGATCTTGCAGAATCTTCAAAAAAAGCGCACGGAACGGAGGGGACGTCTCAGCTCCGACGTTGCAAAAAAGAAGGGTGACACCAAAAGCAATCTGATCTTCAAGGTAACCAGGGTCGGCACGAGCCGGCGCGCATGTGCTCGTTCGCCCGCTTAGCATGTTGCCGGCGCCGCCCGGCGTCCTTTACACCGCTGCGCTCGCTTCGCTTTCTCTCTTTCGTTGGCGTTTCTGTTTCCGACCCTCGTCCCGCCGGTGGCCGCGCGGCGGAGGCGCGCGAGGGCGGCGGCGCGGGTCGCACGGCCGTGCGGCGGCCGCGGCCGAGCGACCCCCTCCGCCACGCCCGCCACGCAAAGCATGCTCGCTCGACGACTCGTCTCACGCGTCCATAATTAATTTTCACTTAAATACGAAATCATCGGTAGACATCATCGCGATGCTTGACCTCGAGCGTCCTTGTCGCGCGCAGTCCGCACGGCTTCCTTTAGAGGCAACCGCGCCCTCTTAGTATATTGTATTGATCATTATCTTCTGTTCGCAGTTCCTCAACATGGCATCGGTGTTCATGCGGATATTCAACCTCATCTGCATGATGTTGTTGATCGGCCATTGGTCAGGTTGCCTGCAATTCCTCGTTCCAATGCTACAAGGATTCCCTCCGAATTCATGGGTTGCCATAAATGAATTACAGGTTTGTATTTGAACAACGTCAGATTAGGCTTGTGTTACAATGACTTGACCCAAAAACAACCAGAAGTTCCTAAAATCTACGAATTGAGACTTTTACATAAAATAGAACGTAAAAGAAAGATTGAAAGAATTGATGAAGCATTTGATAAAAGCCTATATGAAATCTTATAACCAGAGAGAGATCTTTCTTTTAACCAATTCTCAATACTCATTTTAACATTCCAGGAAGCCTTCTGGCTGGAGCAATATTCGTGGGCATTATTTAAGGCCATGTCCCACATGCTTTGCATTGGGTACGGTCGCTTCCCGCCGCAGTCGCTCACTGACATGTGGCTCACAATGCTCTCCATGATCTCCGGGGCCACATGCTACGCACTCTTCCTCGGTCACGCCACCAATCTCATTCAGAGTCTTGACTCTTCCCGCAGGCAATATCGAGAAAAGGTAAAACCTCCGTTTAACTATTTGCAGTGCCGGATTTACGTACGCGAATACCATATGACTCAATTCAGACTCGGGAATTCTTATATTTGTTACTTCCATAAATGTTTACAGAAGAAAATGAAATCAAAGTAATAAACTATTTTAGAATAATGTCTTACTCAAACTTTCAGGTAGGTAACTAAGTTCCTGCGGTGTTCGTAAATTTCAACATTACGCGTGTCATTAAATGTTTTTGGCATAATATTTTACATCAGTCTAAATAGAACATTTTGCTCTAACAGAATTTATGTTTTATTTTTTGTTATGTATTAATTTTAATTTTTTAAATCATTAAACTGAAAAGCCTGATTTGAAAAATGTATTTTTAACACACATGACTATACTTATTTACCTACTTCGAGTAAATTATCTGTACATGGGGAAGGAGACAGGTCCAACCCTCGAACCATAGAATTAATGAAAAAAGAAATTATCATCTTGATTTTTCGGTTTATTCACCTGAAAATTAGCATAAATTATCTTCAACAAATAACATAAGATATTTTTTGGTACAATAAAACGTCCTCTTTCATATGACCTATGTATAAGTAATA
>DWJS01000462.1:0-11320 GCA_018248975.1 Codatractus imalena | reverse complement strand
CGGGCTTCCTCCTTTTTGGCGGCGGAGCGCACGCCTTTGAGCCGGCCCTATGGCCGGCTGGTTTGGCGGGATTTTATTTTCTACAAAAGGTGAGAATAAATCCCTAAAGCGACTTAAAATTATATGTGAATGGATATAGGGATTGATAAAGATTTATCGTGCGCAATCACGGATCAGATGTTGGTATTCTGTTCAAATCCCGCGGGAGCAAGCTTCGTATCGACTGAATAATTTACACATACCTCCTTGCTCCTTCGATTGTAGCTACCACTTGCGTATTGGTAGGCGTGCTGGGAAACGTAATATTTTTCCTTAACCGCATTTACTGTTAAGGTAAAAATAATAATTAAATTCTTTTTTTCTTTCTTTTGTAATTTTAAATATTGAAGGTATTTTTTAATTTCATTAATAAAATTAGCAAACATATTTTGTTTTCATTATTATTGTGTTTATTGTGTGATCTTATCACATCTATCTTACTCACTACTCAGTATATAATAAGTATTATAATGGGGTAAACGCAAAAACAAATTTTTAATTCAATATGTAATTATATTATACGATATAATTGGACCTTATGGTTGCAGCTACCAAACTGGATTAGATGACTGATCATGACTGTGTTGGACTAGGGCTTCATTGATTTAAATGGCGAAAGTGAGATTGTTGTAGGTTTATGACAATGTCCCAAGTTAGTTTAGTACTTTAGAATAACACAAAATCATCAAGTGCGCTTATAAGGAGCGATTTGTCGAGATTATCTTTATGCGTGCGACTCAGTAGTACTTTGCTGAAAGCATTACTTTTGAGCTATTTTACGATACACGACAACGTTAATTTAGAAATTCAGTTTTAATCAATATAAAGATATTTTATCAAAAATACGATTTAATATCCAAATATGTCTCAATCATACTTGTTGTGGTAAGGGACATACACTTATATGTGGCATTCCAAGTTACTGCTCAGAGGTAGCAATCCATCTACTGCCGAAGTTTCATAACTGTGTAATGTTTGTAGACGTGCGATGTAGAATGCAGTGGTTATTTGGACCATTTAGTCCAATGTTTGCTTCTATATTATAAAGAAAACTTGGGTATTCAATAAAAATGTATGTCTGTCCAAATGGGTTAGTCCATTGGTCTTGTCGATGATATTACAGTTTTATACCCTTGAATGTCCGTAAGTGAGAATTGCATTTATGAAATGTTCATATTCTTAGATGCACTTAAAAGTAGTCGTACCGACTTTATGAGTGGAATGCGCCCGAGGCAACTTTGCCTGAACTAACTTCAAGTGTTGGAAGTAAAGTCTGCGGCGCGCTCGCCTTCGCGAATTATTTCTAAGCGATTTGCTGCCTGACATTACGTCAATTGACAGTTCAACTCGTTGAATAAATCGTTGAATTATATAAAAAGTATATAAATGTGACTTCATAACATCCTCGATAAATCACAGGAATTTAATATTTGTTTTTATGCCATCTTTAAGATATATCGGAGTTATGTTAAAGTTTCTGTTGGGCTCCATGCTAAAAAGACCACTACTTATTACATATGTTATAGATAATCTTAAGTGGTGATGGTTATTCCATACAACTTGAAAACTTATGACTTTTAATCAACGCACTGGTAAAAGCAGTTTTGACATTTGGTGTTTTTGGTTGCTTTTAACCTTCAAATCAGTTCGAAAAGGTTCATCACTATACAAGCATCGACCAAGTATAATAATCACAAATGACAAATCAGGATTGGATTGCAATCGATTCCATCCAATTACACCAACACTTGCAGACAATTTATATTCATAGAAAATACGTCTGTACTGCCGTTGACTTTTAGAGGCACGATCGAAATAAAACCAGATGAAGACATCCAGAAAAAATATATAATTTTATTAGTACTCTTCATACTATCATATTTACGTCAGTCACATCAATGAGTTGTAAAGCCGTCATCAAATTAAACTATTCCACGCCTAATGCTAAGAACTGATTTTTATCAATTATTCAGTTTAATTTTGTAATTTGTTCATTATTGGAATACGGAGGGAAGTTTAAACACGTCTCATTAATTCGTAATGCTATTATGTATTGGCCTTTTGCAAATGTCAGCGGCAATTTAATGAAATTCGCATTTCATTATCTGTGCTGTACTTTTGACATATTGGCGAGTTTTAAGCATTGTTTCCCAATTAGCCTTAAAACTATGAGTATTAAAATTACTTGCATGTAAAGCGAGACTACGGCCTTCCCCTTTTAATTAAGGTTGATATTCAATGAGATACTTTTAAGAGTTGATTAATGATTATTGATCCTATACATTGTCCATTACGAAATTTAGATTTTAGAGTTTTTCGATTATGTGTCATCATAATTTTGATTTCTGATTTCATTGTAAACCAATGAATCAAGCACACTTGTACACTTATTATGTTATTACCGTGGAACTCATGAAAGCCAAAATGCTACACAAGCATTACAATATAGTCTTCCGTGGGTTCGTTCAGTGAGTTGAATGATGGGCTTCAGTTTTTATCATTAGGTTTGAAATCCTCGGGGGTAACAATATATATGTAATATTCCTTGAAGGTTTCTCATATTTCGGTTAAATCTGGTATGGGCCGCTTCTACTACATGTAGTATGTACTTGTAAGTCTACAAGCGTCTTTGAGGTTCCTTTCATATTAAATCCATCCATCCATTAGGCTTTAGGTCTATTGTTGCACTTCCCTAATAGGCGCCACTTGAATAGGACATGAGCTTTCTGAAATTGCCTTCCAATAGTTTGGCACTGTCTTCTACAGGTCACCGCTCGACCTGGTATCATATAGAATACAAAGTAACATTTAGATTAATACCTATATGTTTTTATTGACTTATAATAAAAAAAAAATTCAAAGATAAATTGCATATAACCATATAACACGGTAAATAAATAACTGTTTATAATTCAATTGGCTACACCTCCTAGTTTGTTAGCGTTTTATATACATATATGTACCTATATAGCATGGATTAATTGGCATCATCGGTCAGTAATTTTTGCGGACACCAATGTGTGAACAACATATTTCATCGTCGAAACTGAATTAATGTTGCACCATTATGCTCTTAAATAATATTATTTTCACAACCCGAACATAACTAATTTGATGGAACTACTCATGTACGTAATAAATTGTAATTAATATGAAAATTACCCTGCGCTCTGTTTTTATCCGCCTCACGGACAGACACTTCTAGTATATTTAGATAATCTGTTTTTGTCTGTCTTTCTCATTAAATAAACATGTATATCTTCGATTTACATGTAAAAAGTTAACATTATAATTCCCAAGACATTTGAACCAATCATAATATATGATCATATTATGATTGCCATGTACGAGGATCTTGAATTTTGTTTGTCACATTTATGTTACGTGTTATATTTCAAATCCACTCACTCGACGTTCAAAATTATCTGAAAACTGTCACAATAAAGTTCTTCATATTCTAAACTTAAACACTTCAAGAAACATTTTGGTAGACATTAGGATGACTTCTATTGATTTTTGTGTCTTCAGACAGATGTTGAACTCGCAACATAAGTGGGGGTGAGTATGAAATTACTTCTCATTACAGCAATCCGGGCAAATTGAAAGATCGCAACGGGGTAGCAGACGCGCGGCGTATTCCCTCTGAGGCGTGAGCGTTATTTTATGGTCGTCGTGCCGCCAACAAACTTCGGCAACTGCTTTATGATCCTAATTTATAAGTGAGCGGCGTCGTGAGTATTTACGACTCTTTCTACGAATCCTCCCGAGTGCGTTCAGCTCTGATGCCCTTAACACTCCCAGTATCACGTTCATTTTGCCCAAAGCGCACTAACGATGGAAATTATGGTTCAACACTGACATCTCTAATTTCATGTTATTTTTGCCTTAGCGTTAATAGAATACTGCTTTATTGGCTTGGGCAATTTGTTTATTAAACGCGAGACAACCATTTGTAGAAGAACTGTGGTTAACATTCATGCAACAGCTTGTAGGGCATTCTTGATATAGTCCGCTCTCAAAAAGGGCGACTTTGCCGTAGTAACTGCGCGCGCGGGTGATTGTAGTAGATATTCGTTGCTGCCCGTTTTCTAAATTTTTCTCATTGTCGTCTCTTACGACATCCACGGGAATGTTGAATGGTGATCCTCTAGGCCCACATTATACCCCCAATATATGTTATAAAAACTAAGTATGTGGAATCGAAGGGGAGGGTGGAGCAAGACGGCCTCCCTGATGTAAGAAGGGCCACTTCAAAAATCGGTAATTTTTTTTTTCTGCTTTCCTTTTAATTACCACAAATTCGATGCATTTACTCGTTTTTAGCCCTACGTGTAAAACCAGAGTCAAATTTCGGTGAATTTGTCAAAAGTAGACGAAATTTGATCCGTTTGATGCTTGAAAGCCACAATGAATAATAACCGACTTAGCTGGGTCGTTTTGTCCCACCCTCCTATCATCCTATGACTTTGACGTTCAGTGTAAGTTATTGTTAAACACGGGCCATTTATTATGTACGTTGCGAAGCAAGTTCCTTTCATCATTAAAGTTTTTGACAGAGCACATCTGCAGTTACGTAGTACTAGTATTGGAAATGAATGCACAACCGAACTGTTATCACGTGTTTCCTAGCTACGAAACTCGTCTTTGAGGCATTATGTTCGGAAGTAAGACAATGCTATAGACGTTTGAACGTAGTGTTAATCTCTTAATGATGTATTTTTATAGTTGAATCAAGGTGATATTAATTAGAAGTTAGTGCAGTCTCTTTATATATTCCTTATATATTCAATTAGGGAGATTTTAGTTAGAAATTATTATTAGTAATCTTATTTTCTATCGTGGTGGAATAACAAAATTTTACTGATGGTTTACTCGTCTCAAACAGTGAAATTTCCTTGTGACTGTATGAATTTTGTATGGCTACTTTAAAGATGATATGATTTTGAATTTTAGGCTTATCATCACCGTCCATGTTTTTTTCTTATAAATGTAACCGCTGCCTTATTCTGATTTTAAAAATATAATTTGGTGCGGTGACTCTACTCTCAAGTAAGACTTAATAAGTAAAATAACTATCCACAAGGAAGTTTAAACTAGTTGACTTGTGCTCAGTTACTATTATTCCTACTTACTACTAATTAGATATGCTACGGCACTCGTCTTTAAGGTATTGTGGTTACGGAAGTACCAACAACGAACTTCTGATGCACGTTCATTTCGTGTTGTTAGTTGTTTATGAGCTACTTAAATGAGTACTTAATTTAAATAAATTGGTAAAGAGTAACAAACAACTATTAAGTCTGAAGTGAATGTAGGACTATTCGAATCTTTGTCATTTGAGCGTTGCAACAAAAACAGAACTGGATTTTTGTATAATAACACATAAAAAGTACTGCTTGATTCACATGTGCATAATTTTAAGAATGATCTTCAAACCCTATTGGCATATATCTTTGATGTGAATCAAAACAAATTCAAATAAAAATGTGTTTTTCAAAATAATAAATACTCAATATTGTACCATCATTTAAGGTGGTTCGTATGAACGAGCCAAACAAACAAAAAATATATAAAAAGCAAAACACTACCTATGAAGATAGTGTTTTGTTTTTTATATATTGTTTTATTGAGATTATTTTTCATCCTTAATATTGAGTGAAAACTATAGATACTAAAGCTTCGACAGAAATAGATACGATGGTATGGATGAAGTAATCGAAAAATATTATGGCGCATTCAGGCTTATTTGCATGCAAAATTATTTCCTTTGAAGTCTCTTTGGTTGCTTCATATTTGCATTAAGGATGAAGCAAAAGAAAACATGTGGAAGTATGATGCATCATCCAATGATGTTTCGTTCAGTACTCATCGGTCATCTAATGGGTGACTGGTATATGAAGTTTACGTACCTACGACTGTTTTGAACAAAGAACATCAGATCATACTTAGCGTAAATAGCTCAGCTGTTTGAGTAGCAGCATTACAAATTGGCTTCCAAAAATATATATTTGAAGGAACAATGATTTCGAATAAATTGCACATGGCAATAATTATATAGCAGGGCAACGTATTCCAGCTTTATAATTAACGTTTTGTGCAATATTATTTATACAAATTTATTTATACATATTGTTTTGGCACACATTAAAAAAAAAATGAAAACACAGAAAACATTTTAGTGTAATTAAATATTGAATAAAAAAATCTAGTGTAATAAAAAAATTGAGAAATTTTTATTTTGTTACAACAATAATATTTTTTGTTAAAATTATAAATAAATATGTTGAAGTTAAATTATAATATAATATAGTTAAGGCCCATCGAATACTGAGTTCAAGTTAACCTTCAATGCAGTTACAAAACATTTTTATTAAAATAGAAATCAATTACGTGAAATGTACAAAAAATCGCTTTCGCTTTCGTATTCGTGTTGTATTTCCATATCCTTTGAACATGTAGTATCGTGTCACACATTGGCAATCTGTGCGGGCTTTATACGAAATTTTGCAAGCATAAATTAATTTTCAATTTGCCTTTGACGTTTCGCTGAGCCGGCCGACGTGTCTCTCAGGCAAGGTATTAACCCGAACATGACGCCCTGTGCCTATTCGCTGCACCATATCTCTCTACACAGCTATGTCTTGTCACACAAGTTATCACAAATTTAATTTAAATGTATCCGACAATATTTTATTCAAAATAATAGAGAATGTAGTTGGCCATCTAAAAATACACATTATACTACTTTATAATTTATAATAGTTCCTCTCCGTGTGTTTGAAAGACTAAGTAAAATACAAATAACTTTATGACGCAATCGAAGTTAGTTTTTGAAAGTTACAGCTAAGATCTATTTAAACTTAGACCATTTATAGTTTAATATTTAATTATTGGAATATTATTACGAAAAGAATCACTTTAGCATAACCTGATCATATATAGCTTACCTGTTGGTACATGAAGATATTTTGTTGTTGTTGCCTTTTGTTGTTGATAGGAATTAATCATGTGAAATATCTTGAAAGATATTTATAAAGCTCAATTAAACATTACATTAATACATACACAATGGTAGTGTTACGGTAACATGTAATAATAGTAATTAATAGATGTTTTACTGAAGCACTTGTAACTCAGTTTCCATGACGTAAATATATACACTAGTTTTCAAATTCACATGTGGCAGTAGAACAACATGTAACTCGCATTCACACGTGTTTTAATAGCAGAAACAAGTGTTGAACATAGTTCAAAACCGTCCGAATCTGCGGTCACGTTATTTGGTATATTACGTCACCTTATAAACTCGCAATAAAGGCATTATGACAACGAGATTTGAATATACATTTTAATATTTTTCGTTTGTTAGCGAATTGTTCTACCGAATGATTACAGTGTCTATGTCTAGTTACAATCTTTTTTTATAATTTAAAGCAGAACATAAGCATGCACTCCACCTGATAGTAAATAACTATGTTTCCACCACTATCGTGGACCCATTAATAAATCCTATCTGGGGATTGGAGTTTTATCTACAGTCGGCCACAGATTGCCACTCTTGTGACTAAGTATGACTGTTTTGTTTCTGTGTGTCTCCCTAACCACAGACTTGTAAGGTATCCCTCTTAAGACAGTAGAAAGACATTAGGCAATATCGCATTAGGAATTAAAGAGTTGTTGGATTTTTTTTATTTCCTCGCCATCCATCCTTCCATTATTAAACCCATTATAGTGATTCGTATTGTATGTTTGATTGTGATGTGCTTATCCATTTTTATAAAATACGACACAACTAATTTTAAGTTTTATAACAGTTACAGTATACGTAGAAGATATATATTAAAACTTTCAAAGTGTCACATAATAACATATTCATGATTGTAATCAGTCATGTGACAATGCGAAAGTGATTTTTAGCGTTTTGTGTCTGCGACTGGGACAGTCCTGTCACTTATAATTTCAAGCGGATGGAAATACTGAATGAGAACAAATTCGGCGGGAACTTTACTACCTATGAAACGCATTCTAAAGCTATTGTCAAATTTAAACGGATTATCATTTTTTTAAGACTTTTTATCATTATTTATTAATTGTGGTATCAAATATTATATTATCATTATTATTTCTAATATTCCCTTGGATATAATAATAAATGTAGCGAGGAATATATTGCTACAGTTTGCAAGAAATATCTTTATTAATTGTTATTAGACATAGTACATAATTTAGTTATAAAATTTTAATACATATTTACAACAGTGACATAAAGCTGCTGGTGTTTTAGTTTTAACGTGGTAACGCAGATATGATATACCTAATGTATTTCAATTTAGTCCTTAGAAGCGGCAATGCAATTAGGATTAGGAACTTCTATTTATTTAACAACAGATGGGCTATATATTGTTTCTATTATACAAAAGTAAACACTATTCTACTACTTGCCGCGGATTTGCCAAGAACTCTTATTCTTATAATTATTTTTTGTTTTAAGCTAATAGTTTCTCAATGCGTTATTTCGCGTGAGAGGAAAACGTTGGTCACATTGAGATTTGTGAATGACATCATGCACGAGTTGAGTATATATGCGCACGGCGATTAGATACAACACAGCACCACACCGTATCCCAACTTGTTGTTCAATTTTTATTCGATTTTGATTACGCCATCGGTCGGTCAGAACCTTGTCCGTTTATGGCAGGGTCCATCATGAGCACGTAAGGTTTGGGGCTTAAGATGTTATAATGTAGTGTTTTTATGACATTTTATACTCCCGAATAAGGTTTAGGGGTGCCGTCATCCACCAAGTTGACCAAGCCCGAAATGATAGACTTCGCACATCCATGAGAACCATATGAACTCTTAGGTATGTAGGTTATCTCACAATGTTTTGCGGTAAAAGATCTTCGCTATCTACATCTGCAGTTGTTTCATTGCCCGTTTCATATAAACAGCAGAATGTAATGCTCATACTTGGGATTCGATCCCAGATCACTGGCATGGAAGGCCGAAATTCATATCCCTGGGCTATCACTAAAATTTACCGGAGTAGCACAAAATCCGTCGCGGTACGATGGTTCGTCGACACGAAGGAGGAAGGAGACTTGAATGCACTTGATTTATGCGCCGCGTAATGGCCGCTGCGTTGCATTTGTGGCATGCAATCACTGGTTTTAGCATACTATAGGCTCGTTTTGTATTTATACATTCAAAATTTTATACCTCATGTCTGTAACTCTTGGATTTTAAAATCATACTTCTCAGCGTAAAATGAAATTTATGAAAAAAAAACTAGAGCTAATTTTTAAGTTTTTAATTTTTAAGTTGTGTGTGTTGTTGTAATGTTTAAGTTTTAAATTTAATTTTTGAAATATATTTGTGAATACTTCTATTTTAGAATTGTTAACAAAATACAAACATACAATAAAACAATACGTCGTAAATACACAGTGAGTAGGAAACATGATTCACCGACTGTGAAAATGCTTAGTAAATATATTAAAACTCTTATTCTGAAACAATATAATACAATAAATGTAAACAATACGTAGTCAAAATAATAAAAAATTGCGAATTGTCATAACAATACCAATTCCCACCTCCAATTGAGCTTGAGTTAGTGCTGTTCGGTTGTTGCTAATTATCATCGAACCGTGCGCCGATTCACGCATCGCTCTTATGTCGACACGAGTGATGACGCGAGGCGGCAATATTATGTACAAATCAGGAATCATGTGTCACTGGTGTGTATAGCATTCGAAGCGCAAAGTGCTACGTTATTCAACTTAATGGCTATTAGTTTGGTTCGTTAGTGGAATATTGCTAACGAATGTGCAGCGGCCGCGCATTCCGGCGGCGGCATGGTGAAACGCTCAATTAGCACACACACTGCTCGCTACTCCACCATTCTACCTCGGTTTTCATATAAAACGTCAGTAATCACGTCACGCTATACGAGTAATATACCGTTCCAACATTAAATAGCATAGCGAGGGTTGTTAAGCTTTAGAGTGCTCTTTCAACCAGTTCAACTGCATAAATGTTTTAAAGATGTTATCAATCTTTTCACAATACACATCGCAATTCCATTGATAACAAACTTTTAAGAAGGAAAAAAGAAAAAAGGATTTTTTCAAAAATGATTGAACATAAAGTTAGATGCAAAAGGATTTTCCAAATTTAAAAGCAGCTTAAGTTATCCGAGAACATTTTCGTAAAAAGAATAGATTGTCCTATTAAAGCATATCTGGCAGCGGAAGACGCTCAGAAGTCGACTTGCCGTGATGGAGATGATTAATATGCCTCATTTGCGGCACGCGCCCTCCCCGTAGAGCGGCTACGGGCTACGAGCTACACGCCGCTACGAAACGCTACGTGCCCGACTACGTACATCGTTTACGCTTCCGCACGGAGAATTTATTAGATCCCACCCCATTTATACCTTTTATCTCCATTATGTATTTAATGTCATCTCGTCGGTTTAGTGGCGAGCTGGGCGTAAATAATAATCGCCGTATTTCTATCAACCTTTCATATTAATTAAAACATTTTGTGATTATATTATTTTCGAAACGAAAGTAGATAAGACGTGTTTGTAAGTTCAAATATATTTTCATTTTTATTTGTAAGATGCGTTTATTTAAGCCTAAGAACTTATACTTAAATAAATCTCCTTTATTTGATTCCGATAAAAAGCTTGTAAGAGCCCAATATAATTGTTGTAATTGGTTTCTAATGCCACATAAACCCTCCAAACGTGTTGGAGGAGTGGACTGGGAGATAAAGTGCACGAGCTTCGAACGCTTTCGCACAGAGGTCCACAGACCGCTACGTTTTCTTTTTACTGTAAAAGGACAGACAATATTTATTTTATTGTTAACTCTATTGAAACTGTATAATTCAGTAGAACTCCGTGACTGTACTTTCTACAGCGGTACTGTAATAATATAACTTCTCTCCGTAGTAATTATAATACGGAAAGAAAACTTTAAGCGTTGTACAGTTCAAAGTTGTGGCACCGAAAGACTTATGTAAATTTTTACAAATTACATTTTGTTACGTAAAATAAACTTTGTTATAATTTTTGACACATGTTTTTACAAGTGCAATATTAAGAATGGCATTAATCGGATACTTTAAAACGCGCTATTCTTTTACATCTATATGACAATATCATTAGAGTACGAAGGTAAATTTCACCACCTTCTACAAGGTTATAATAGGTCAGGTGGGAAATCGGGCGGTCCCGAAACTGGAAGACGCCGGTTCGAATCCGATTATATTT